>CALNHX010009583.1:0-48456 GCA_940337035.1 Agriotes lineatus | reverse complement strand
GGTCTCACGGTCCTGAAATGATTTGAACCGGAAGCGTTGATGTGGATGGCTGAAGGTTCCTCAACAAAAACCTTAAGGATTAAAGACAGTTATAATCACAGGGCCGTATTATAAGATAAACAATTCAAGGAATGGTAAGTAGTACCCTGGAATAAATGAGAAGAATTCTTCTTTGTGTGTTGTGAGGTGGAATGTTTGATGCACTGTTAAAGTGTAATTCAATTTGAATACTTCATTTAAAGTTTAAACATAAAATAATGTTGAATTGATAGTAAGTAAACTGCACGTCACAACCTGAGAGAGAGGTTTTCATGTTAAATTAATTGATTAACTGAGCTAGTTTAATGAAAGTGAAGTAGTAATACTTAATTATAAAGAGTAAAAAACGAAGAACGACAAGACAACAACCATATAGCTATAAACCATAGGAAATAAAGTGAAAGAAGTGACTGGCATCTTTAAAAAACTAAAACACAGTAAATCCACAGATGAAGATGATATAGCAAATATAAAAAATTGTCAAATAATGCCGAAAACCAATTGATGCGCCAGATACTCGAAAATAGAAAAATACCTGACGAGTGGAAAACAAGAATTTTAATACCACTATTCACAAAGGCAATTCAAGAAACCAGATAACTATAGGGGTATCAACTTATTAACATATCTCTAAAGCTTCTAACAAGGATAATCAACTGAAAGGTTACTGGTATGATAGATTTTCATGATAAACAGCAAGACTTCAGGAGTGGCAGATCTTGTTTCGACACTATATGTTTGGTCAAACGAATAAGTGAAAAGGCACTGAAATTCATTAAACCAGCTGTCATGTGCCTGCTACGAGTAGATTAAAATAAGCCTTTGTATGGTTTAGCTTCGAAACATACTTGACCGTTTATTAGAACGACAAGTATACACACCATTGTAATTGAAACTATAAAAGACACCGAATTAAATAATCATCAATTTTGTCCGTGTTCGGCCTCACCCCAGTAATTAAAACCGCCAAGCGAGTAACAAATGCTCAGATACAATTATTGACAATATATTTATAAATACGCACATAAACTCGTATTCTGAAAACACACTAGAACTGGATTTATAAGACCACAAATGCCAATTCATAACGTTAGGTAATATTAACATTCTAATAAAACATAGTTGAAACGGCAGGCTCTTTGCAAAAAATAACTGTTCTAAGCTTAGCAACTTGTTAAAACAAGCAAACTGGGAAGAGGCACGCCTTGAGCAAGATGTAAATAAAAAATAAGGCTTTTTAAAGGAAATTTTATAAATATTTTGAAAGTGTATTTCCACGTATGCCCATTAAACAAAAAATAATCACCTTGCTAACGACTGGATAACAAAGGCTTACAAATATCATGTCATAGAAAAGACGAACTGTTGCGATTAAATAAATACAGAAATAATAGAAATTTTAAAAATTATGTCGATAAATATGTCAAAATATTACAACACACAGGGAATCTTAATGCACTTAAATAATAAAATTTTCAAGGCAAATAACATCACCAAGAAAACTTGTAAATCATAAAAACCGAAACGGGTCAGCAAGCTTCTAAACAACCGAAAATCTTATTACTACCCACAACAATAAAAGAATTATACATCCAACATCAAAATCAGAGATATTCAACACATACTATGTAGAAGTAGCCAAGAAATTACAAAAGACGCTTCAAACGAATATCAATCTCATTACATAATAGTCCAGTTAACAGGAACAAAACAGCATTTTTCGACAACCGTAAAAAAACATAGGGACATTCACGCATCGCTATCAATGCGTGAAGTTTGCCATTTTTTAACGTGGTAAAAAAAATAGGATATTTATTTACGTTACCACTACGGCGCGAAACAATATTGATATTCTTGTTTGAGCGCGAAATGTTTTTATGATAAAGCAAGTATTGGATGCACCCCAAAAAATCGAAATCCAGTTTTCAACAGATCTTCACGTTTTAGAGTCCCCCGAACCCAAAAAACATGTTTTTGTTTATTGGTATGTCTGTCTGTCTGTGTGCGTGTCTATTTATGTGTCTGTCTGTCTGTGAACAGAATATCTCAAAAATAAAAAGAGGTATGGCGTTGAAACTTCATATATAAGTTTTGTTTACTATCTAGATGTTTTTTCGATTTTTTCAAAAACGGCTCTACCGATTTTTTCAAACTTTACATGTTTATTACATTTTTAATGTGTATGATGTGAGATAGGTGATTTTCCAGTTGAATACTTCTAAAATGGGTTTCTTTTGTTTTTTAAATATTTTTTATGAACTCCTATTTTAAATCGAACACCCGGTATATTATTACATTTTTGAATTCAGCTAAAATTCAGAAAAAATGTATCTCTTCAACTAACGCTCTATTTTGTACCGTTTTTGTAGAATTTGTAATTTTTGAAAATTTTTGACAAATGCTTAAAATTAGAAATCTATTTTTTGGCTAATTATATGATCACTGTAAAAGGAACTTGTGTGAGTGTATCACACCAGATTTTTTGACTCTGCTGTCACTTCGTCAAAAGAAGTAACATTTTCAAGTTCTAAACTCATTACTTCCGCGCACTTAATACAAAAATAACATTTACTCAAAAGAAACGGTGGGGTAGAAACGGTTTTTATATACTTCAGGTCGGAATCTTGATGAAAAATTCGAGTTTTAGACCTTGGAGTGGGATACCGCCATCCTGGATTAGAGGTGCTAAAAACTGGTGTTTTCCAAAGCGCTCCGCAACGGTTAATCCTACGTCAAAAAAGTCTAATACAAGGTTAAAGAAGACAAGATTCTTGACATTTTTTTGTGTATCATTTTCTGTTGTAGGTGTAATATGTATTATGTAACGAGTTACAGCGGCTGAAAGTTGAACATTTCTCCAAAATATCGTTAAACCAGATAATATCGCAGATGCTGGAGCACGCTTTCTCGTTGCTTTAGAATAAGTTCGTTACCAACATTTAGCAAAATCAAGTAGACGAAACATATTTAATCTTGGTTCTTTGCCACCAACGAAGGACGCTGCACGGTATCATGCAATTAGGACGTATTGCCAGGTTGAACGGTGTTATGGAATTGAAAAAATGCACAAGACGAGGAGATTTCATCAATGGAAGTCCCGAGTCTCAGGAGTACTGACAATGTCTTCGGAGATAACACTGACGATAAAGACTCTCATAAAGACGTCAACATCTACCGATCGGGACCGTCAAAAATTAAAAAAAGTAAATAATATAATCACCAACATGAAACATTGCTAAACTGGAGCATCTGTGCATTAGGTCTATTGGGGATACCATAATAAAAAGACCGCCATTAACTGTACTTCATGGTGGTGTGGAAATGAGTTTACTGTACGTTTATCAAATTATTATAACTATGTAATGAATAGCCAGAAATAATACCAGAAAAATATTTAAAAAATGAGAAATTACACCATTTTTTAGAGAAATGCGCATCTTTCTGTCGCTGTAAGTTCTTACATGTTCGACTTACAAACAACAGTTACATACAAAAAATGTCAAGAATCTTGTCTTATTTAACTTTGAATTAGACTTTTTTCACGTAGGTAAACCGTTGCCAAGCTATTTGGAATATACCAATTTTTAGCACCTTTAAACCAAAATGGAGGCTCGCGCGTTCCCCCTCCAAGGTCTACAACTTCTATTTTTCATTAGGATCTCAACCTAAACAACATATATAGAAATCGTTTCTATCCCACCTTTTGTAGGGCAAAAACCCTTACTAACTGAACTAATATTTGAATAATTTAAAATTCAAACGTAGCTCTGTCTTCTTTATTCTACCATGCACACAGCAGAATTAAAACAAGTGGTAAATTCCTTTGATGACAAAAGATCAAGTGGTATCGATGATATCCCTTTGAATGGAGTAAAATCAAACATTGACAACATTAAATCCATATGTTATCAGACATTTTTAATCTTCTTTTTCATCCGGAGTATCCCAGAAATTCTTAAAACTGCCCTGCTGGTTTCAATATTCAACAAGGAAAACAAAATACGAAATCTGAACTGAGAAATTACAAAGCTATGATATTTTTGGAATTGCATTGAAATGGTTTGAATCTAATCTGGAAATGCCTAAACAGATAGTAGTAATACGACAACAAAAGGTTGACGGATGCATTATGAATATACATCTCAAACTAAATTAATTACATGTGGGGTGCCGCAGGGCAGTATATTGGGAGTAGTTCTTGTTTACGTTATATATCAATGATCTTCCTTTAATCATCCGTAATTGTAATTTTACATCATTTGCGAATGATACTAATATCATTGTTAAAGGTAAAGACAGCACAGAACTTATAAATTAAGCCATACGTATTATTAATAAAGTTCATGAGTGGTTTTTCGCAAACTAAAATTTAACTATGAGAAATCATCCACGGTCCAGTTTCGTACTCCCAGAGCATCACCTAATTTATCAAACATAACAACATAGGAGAGAGTTACAAAGCACCAACACTGCAAAATTTCTTGGATTGCTTATTGATGATGCATTATCCTGGAGCCTGCATATAGCTGATTTAAATAAATTCTTATGCTCATCTGTGTATGCTTTCATTCAATTATTAAAATAGAAAGTGAACCAAAATATTTGTAAGATAGTGTACCATTCCTACTTCAAAAATTTCATGACCTATGAAATCGAGTTTTGGGGCAATTCAACCTCTACAAACGTAATTTTCAAAACAGAAAAGAAAACAGTCAAATTATGTACAATTTGAGAAATACAGAATCATACAAAAAAGTTTACTAAAAATAGAATTTTAGCAATCACCAGCTTATACACATATATAAAAACAACAATAATTAAACATGAAGATATTCGTCCTTACAATACATGGAATAAAACAAAAATCGTCTACCAAAATATGAAAATACTTTGTTCGCCGATGTTGAGTAAATGTATTATATTACGGACAGTTTACGGTCGATAAAGTAACAAATTTAATGATTAGGCAGTAAATACATTCACATAATGACTAGGCAGTAAATGAATTAATAAGCTAAATTATTATGACCCAATTAAGAAATAAACAAACAAAAAATTCAATAGCTACAACGCTGTATAAGCCACCTCAATGGAATCGTACTTTTATTTGAATACAGGAAGAAATATCTTAAAAATGTATATCTTAAACGATCGGCGAAAAAATTATATGTTTGATACGGGAATAAAGCAGAGTTGAAGCCTTAGCTGCTCAAAGCCTCGACTTCGTCTCGGCTTTGAGACTGCCACCCAGCCGTGGCTTTAAATCATTTGCTTTATTGCCTTATTAAACAAATAGCTATTAGTCAAAAAGGACCTCTATACAATGACAAATGTTCGAAAGATTACCGACTGCCATTAAGCAGTCACCCTCATTAAATTTATTTAAAACTAAACTAAAAGAATGGTTAATAGGTAAAGCATTTTCTAATCTAAATGGGTTCTTTGAAATTTAAAATTAATTAAGCCAGCTGCACGTTATAAACAATAATCAATAATAACTTAACAAAGATAACGGTCGATCTCCCAACGCTCGGAAGTAGGCTTGAATATGCACATAGCATTTACCCGTTACAATTATATTATATATTATATGTATATCTATATTTTCTATTCTTTGTGTATATTTTGGAAATAAACTATCACTATTACATATATACCGGGTGCTGACTTGCGCCACGCACCATAGGAATTTGTATAGTAAATTCTTTATGTTCAATTATTTGCTCCCCTAATTATTTAGAACTAAACTGTAAATACATTTTTTGCAGAGAAAAAAATACTGCATCCATTCATACTATTGCTAACAATTTTAATTTTCCAGAACCGAAGGAATGCAAAAAATTAAACTAGCATTTTTACAAAAATCAGTGATGCCATGGAATTATTGAAACAAGCCCATGCCAACGCAAGTATGTGCGGGTATGTGCGATTATCCAGTCACTCCCGTCAAAAGATTAAACGTATTGTCGTTTTTCTCGTTTTGGTGTAAGTTCTGAACCTCATTATTGCACTACAATTATTTAATAACCTGCCTGTAGTCTTAAACTTAAAATGAATCAATTTATTAATGGTTGTACTGTTTGGAATTTGCCGATACGGATATTTTACAATAAACAAGGAGCTTACTTAACGAATGTCCACCATACTCGTAAAACCATTTTTGTTATGGACAAGGTCTAGGTACCTTAGAGACATTAATCAGAACATAATTAATAATGAATTATTATAAACGTCAAACATCAATGACAAACAAACAAACAGCAAATTTTGTCGCTCCGCACGCATTTGCGTTGGCATTAGCTGCCCATACACACGCGTTTAAAACCGCATTAGCTGGCCATAGACACACGTTAAAACCGCCACGAATGTAGTACATCCGTGCCGGCTTTGAACGTGTGCATATGCGCAGCCATAAGCTGGGCATAGACCCCCGTTCAAAACTTCACGAAAAACTACATTCGTGGCGGTTTTAAACGTGTGTCTATGGGCAGCTATTGGCTTGTTTCAATAATTCCATGGCATCACTGATTTTTGTGAAAATCGTAGTTTGTTTTTTGCATTCCTTCGGTTCCGGAAAATGAAAAATTGTTAGCAACATTATGAATGGATGCAGTATTTTTTTCTCTACAAAAAATGTATTTATACTTTAACTCTAAAATAATTAGGAAAGCAAATAATTGAACATAAAGAATTTACTATGCAAATTCCTATGGTGCGTCGCGCAAGTCAGCACCCGGTATACATACACATAGAAACAATTCAATAAAAAGTCGAGTAAATGGACAACGATCTCAGGAAAATCCAGTGCAGAAAGGCATTTTAGACAACAGGATTCACTCGCTTGTTATGCCGACGACGCAATATTAATTGCCGAAAATGAAGTTGACCTTCAACGACTTCTACATAAGTTCAGAACAACGGCTGAATTATATCATGGAAATTTCAGCAGCTTAAACCAAATCAATAGTGATTGCAAAGAAACCAATACGGTGCAAATGATCGATCGACAATAGGATTATAGAAAAAGTCATGAATATAAATTACTTGGGTACCAGAATAAACAGTTCTAGAAACACACAAGCCAAAGTCAGAGAAGAAACTCAGAAAACCAGTAGAATATCGCGATGTCCTAATTACTCAATTTTGAGAAAGATATACCTAGATATAGAAGCCAAAACTATCTGTAAAAGTGTTGCAAGGCCAATTATATCATATGATTTCGAAACGAGACTCTATACGTCAAAAACGAAACAAATGCTAGAAACGACGGAAATGGCGTCCAAGGGATGGTTAATGAACAAGCGAATAATCTAAGTAGATGTAGAAGAAATAGAGGAAATCTTAATTACTGCACCAAGTTAAAATTACTTTAAAATAAGTACATAACCACAGATATCTTGACTTAAGTCAACATTACAAATAAGGAAATAAAGTCTATGCAAGAGTAGATGGAAGACATTTTGATAACATGCGATAGCGACAAGGATGACTTCAGAAATTACTCGAAGAATAAATAATCGATGCCTTTTTGCCAAAACATCGTAAGCGACAAAATTGTCAAAAAGCAGGTTTTGCTAGATTAGGTTATAATATTCCATAGCGCATGTCTTGCCAAAAGATCGTATGTGTGTGGTAATCCTTAAAAGTAGTACAGGGATTTTAAGTTTATCTTATGTTACAACAAATTTTATATTTAATGGAAAAACATCGTAAGTAGCAACACCTACACAGTAGAATATCGTAAGCGACCTTGTGTTTAGTGGTGCTTACGATAGTTGTTGGAGTACATACGATACTTTGCCTGTACATTGAAAAGTTTTGTATTTAGCACTCTGTTAAAATTTGCAGATTTATATATATTTTTTATAGAAACTAAGGCGTTTTGCATAAAATTACAGCAGATGGTGTCTATGTGTACTAAGAAATTGCAAATTTACAGCTGATTTATGTATTACCAAACGTTTAGTGTGCCTTGAATGTTGTGTCTGTGTAAGGAGTGCTTTTGTGTTTCAATTTAGTTGTTTGTTATTATAATGACGTCACGTGGAAAGTACATGCTAGAGCTTTGTAAATCCAAAGAAATTATTGAAGATACTGCAAGTAACGTGAGTAATTTACAACCAGAAAATTCCAAGTGCGCCACCATTGATGACATAACCTCAGTAATTAACCCTGATTACTTTATACCACCAAAACAAGTACCATCCAATCTGGTAGTCGATAAATCTTCTGAGAAGTGGTTTGATACCCCAAACCTGCCTGTAGATTTTTTGTCTGAACAGAAGTGGCCTATAAATATCGTTTCTGAAAATGAGTTTTCAGAAAACGTTGCATCAGAAAATGCTAGGCAAAGTACCTACTGCAGCAATCAGTGTGCCGGTAGATTTTATGCCTGAATATGAATCTCCAGGAGATAGCCCAAATAATTTCACAAGTAAAAAAAACAAAATTAGTAGATTATGATTCTTCACAAAAGGAACTGTAAGGAAACAACAAACTAAAAAAGTTAAGCTGCGAAGATTTAATTCTACTTCAACCAATTACTCAAATTATAATGACGATAACGATTTAAACGTTAATTTAGAAGATCATGATTTTTCCTATGACGAGGATGAAGTAAATCAAGAAGCCGATGATTCTTGTGTAGGAGAGTTAGGTAAAAGAAAGACACGAAAAAAGAGCAAAAAGTATATTAGAAAAATGGAGAAAAATTTTGGCTTTGGGAAAACTTTACAACCTAACCCATGCAGAAACAAAAGATGTCAGTATAACTGTGTTAAAAAATTCACAGAACAGGAACGATATAACATCTTCGAATTTTACTGGGGCTTGGGTAGTTATCAGCGTCAAAGGATTGGTTATTGTCATGTGTTAAGGAGGCTGAAATTAAAAGGAGAAGAGCTGTGTAGAAAGTAGCAGGAGAAATAGAACCTTCAATTATTTAATTCCGTGGGAAGGGCAAGAAATACAGGTTATGTCAACAATTTCTGTTAAAAACTTTAGACATTTCGCAAATGACTGTGCGGTATACAATCAATTGTGCAATAGGTTTAAGGGTTGCAAAAGTTGACCATCGTGGAAAACACGAACCTTTTAATAAAACCCAAAAAGGAGAAACGGAATATGTGCACACTTTTATTAAAAAACTACCGGATGTTCCTTCGCATTATTGCAGAACAGTACAACTAAAAAGTATTTGCCTTCGGAATTGCGAAACATATCCTTTTTGTACAGAATTTTAAAGAAGATCAAAAGACCCTCGGCCGGAAAAAAACTGTTTCCTTGCAAGTATTTCGACGGATATTTCTAAAGGATTTTAATATTGGATTCCATTTACCTAAGAAAGATAAATGTTCACTTTGTGACCCTGCATTTCAATCCAATGAAAAAGATACAAATTTGTTCGAAAAACACTGTGAAAATAAAAACAACAGTAAAACTTTGTTTATTAATGATCAAGAAAAAGCAAAAAATGAATCTACTTTTGTATGTGCAAGTTTCGATCTGCAAAAAGTTTTAGGAACTCTCATGGAGATAATATTCTGTTATATTATTCTCGGAAATATGCGTATTATAACGAGACAGTTTATGAAAGTGGGAATAGAAATACATTTTGCTTTCTATTTTTGCTTTCTATGGGGAGAAAAGACGGAAAAAGGGGTTGCACCGAAATTTGTACGATTATGTTTAAATACCTGCAAGAAGTAGATGGCAGAGGAGGAATTAAAGAGGTCGCTTTGTATTGTGATAGTTGTTCGGGACAAAACAAAAAGCAATGATCTCTATGATTTACTACTTTGTAAATTTATCTGTAAACATCACAACAGTTAAAATTGTGTACTTACTACCAGGACACACTTACATGCCTGTTGACTCAGTCCATGCAGGTATTGAAAGATTTATACGTAAACGAATTATTTGGGCTCCTTCTGGGTGGCCTGCTATGGTTGAAAATGCTAGAGTAAACCCAAAACCCTATGATGTTGTAAAGTTAGAATATTCTGATTTTCTTAATTGGAATATAATTGCTGAAGAAGTATTACCTGCAAAGTTGAAGAAAACTAAAGAAGGAAATAAAATAGAATTTAATAAAATACGAGTCTTTTCATTTCATAAGGGATTTTCTGAAATAAAAGTGAAGCACGGCTACACTGCAGAGGATAAGGAATTAACCATTCCTATTACCAAAATCAATAAAGGTTTGTTAGAAGTTAGTTATGCATTTGTGTATTATAATTACAGTTATATTTTTTCTAGGAAATCTAAAACCATCGCAAATATATTTTAACACTCTACCAATATCAAACCTAAAATATAACAATCTAAAAACCTTATGTGATAAAAACGTAATCCCTAACCTATACAAAGACGAATTTATAAAACTAAAGCATAAAGCCAATGCTCCGGATGTTTTGGCAGAAACTGATGAAGAAGATCAGGAAGAAGAACTCAGGATTGAAGTCTAAGTTTAGTTATTTTTATTCTTACCATTATAATAATAAATATATTGTGAGTGTTTTGTAATAAGTTCTAATTCAAATAAATCCAATAGAAATCCGTATATTATAGTATGATTATTTTTATAATAATAATATATTATAAATATTATACATTATTAATGATACTAGTATAAATTAGTAGTAATAGCAAATCATGTTGCAGTGTCATTAGCTCTTCAGGCAAAACATCGTAAGTGATAATTTACGACAATTTTCTGTGGTTGTTGCATTGGTCACGATTAAGTAAAACATCGTAAGCTACAAAATGGGTTAATTTTCAAACCAAAATCGAATTTTGTGTGTTTCAATGGCTTCAGGACATCAAAAATACCCTATAAACAACACAACTCGAGTAATAATACAGTATAGTAATATTAAAACAAAAAATTGTTGCTACTGTAAAATAATCTGAATGGCGCTTACGATGTTTTGGCAAAAAGGCATCAATATGGATCGGGCACACGTAATGAGCAAGGGCATCGATTAGTTAAGTTCAGAGATGTGGTGATCACAAATAACAGACAACTTTACACATGGATCTCTCTTAGCTTTTCTTGTGGTGAATAGCAAATATAAAAACATCGCAAAAACGATAAAAGCTTATTTTGTCGCTGATGCATCATCAAACCATAAATTCGCCAAGCTAAAGATGAATGAATAAAAAAAAGTATGAAGACATTGCAAACTTACAATATAAAAATGACCTAAACAATACAATTAATTTAGACAAAAATCTGAATAAGTTAATCTGTAAAGTAAAACAAAGATATATATAATAATAATAACAAAATAATGTTTATTGCGATGACATTTAGATTACATTCACAACAAAAACAGATATAATCTCAAATGGTGAAGTGGCGGTAAAACCGTTTTTAACTTAACCTGAAAACAAACCTAAAAACATTCAACCTGAACGGATGTGGTATAACAAATAAACAATATCTGTAAATAATTTCAAGCAAAATTACAAGATAATTCTCAATCCAAAGACTAGAGCATACACATAATTATATACCAGGTGTAGCACGATCATGGTACACTCTACTTTTTAAATAATTTTTGAAGATACCTTTTGAAATTTGTCACATCGTATGTACCATATGATTGAATAGTTTTACCCTTTGGAAGGTTGTGGAATTGATATTAGTAATGTGGTATAAACCAAAAAAGGAACTTCACAGCCTTCTAGAGGATAACAGTATTCGATCATACAGTACTTAATTAACTCTATGTGTTATGATATACGAATACATTTTATTCTTCTTCCGGTTCCAGCGTGGTACAAAAGTTTAACATTTGAAATGTAATTTATGTGCCATCATTAGATTAGAAAAATTATGTTTAATCCAAAACTGTAATAATATATAGGGTGCTCTTTTTGAAAATAACACGCTGAAACCGAAAGTATGACAATATTATGTATATGTCAAGAACCTGAGGCTTATTGAGTATAGTATACGGTAAGATGAGTTTCAAAAATGAAAACTTGGCGTACCATAATCGTGTTAAATCTGGTATATAAATAATAAGAAAAACATTAATTGCCCAATTTATGCTGATAAAACAACCATATACTTTCAGCTCTGAAAGTTTGAAGACCGTGCACTGACTTTGTTGAATAAAACCAGATTAGTAATTACCAAGCAATTTTCCAATTTGGACGAGGACTGTCGATCTATAGCGAACTGTTCGTTGCTTCTCAAATTGAGACTAAGAAACATCATTCTTTGATTTAGTAAAGTGAATAGATACGTAGGTAACTTATTAGTTAAAATATTAAATATAAAAATGCACTGATATGAAGTAAAACGATATTTTCATTTAAGAATACGTAAGGTACTGTTAAATGCCCTGAACATTAATATTATACGCACGAGTAGCACAGACCACAGTTTTAAGGGCGCCGCAACTTATTCTTGAACTGTTCGGTTAAAGAGTAATACAACTACAGTACTCAAGCTGGATAAGAAGAAGTGTATTAGCTAGGTATCATTTGGTTTCACTACGTAACAAAACGTTGAATTTATAAATGGACCACAGCTTCATAAACAGCTCTGAACTTATTCGTAAAATTGAACTGTAAAGTTAAATGGCAATCACTATCGCCCATTGCAATACTGACGGAAAGATTAGACCGAACTTTAAGGAGAATTGAACAGGATCGAAAAGAAAACAAAACCAAAGTTTCGACGAGGAAAGTGGCCATGATATAACTACAGAAGTTTAATAAATTAAAAAAAACTGAATATTATCTTTTTGTTCAAATAATAATCTGAGTGAGTATGATTCTTTTGAGTTTTAACAGAATAATATTCCCGTGTCAAAACTGACACTCTTTGTCACTAAGCAGGACGTTTGTAAGTTGTATAAAAAAAATCGAATTGCGAATCATACTGGAGCAGATTATTTTTTGTACAAAAGGAGAATACGCAAAAATTATGCTTTAAGTTATTTTCAGCTATAATATCCCAATGACAGTGATAATTATGAAATAATTTTATTGCAGTTTCCGAAAGCACGTTGCTTGGAAACAACCCACCGCCAGCGGCGGAGGGCTGTTGCCTAAAAGCAACGTGCTTGAGGAAGTTGTAATAAAATTATAAGTATTTATCAATGGTCGAGGGATATTCGGTTAGACAAATTTTTGCCCTTAAGGGCCGGTTCTACAAACCAAGAATAAAGTTATCCGGGGAATAAATACCCTAGAAACGATTGTTATAACAATAGAAACTATGACAATTATACCTCGGATAGCTTATTCTAGGTATATACTTCCATTGTAGAACCGGCCCTAAAACTATTTATTTGAGTTTATTTAGTGGAAGTGCAATTATGAAAAGAATATGACATCTTAAGAGTAGATTATATTATAAGTCCAAGAAATGCATCATTATTTGCGAGTGAGAATTTTGAATCGCGAGTGCCCCAGCACGAGCGATACAATTTCTCACGAGCTTATAATGGCATTTCGCTCACTTGTGATATACGACGTTTTATCTTACAGTAGCAATTCTTGTGCCTAAATAGTTTGCGCAGTCAGAAGATGTCGCGAAATAAAATTATAATTAGTCGCCTATGATTTGCGATATACGTTTGACAGTACTGAAGTGTATTGGCAGTACTGAAGTGTATTGTCAGTCTATGTCAAATTCGAGGTTCGTAGGTTAGGTTTTGCTTGTTATTTGACACAGACTGACGCAAAGCTTAACCTGAAAATTACGAATTTGACATAGCTTGACAGTGCTACCAACAATGCAGTAGTATAGATAATGAAAACTCACTTGTGAATAAAACTTCATTTTAGTCACTGAAAACAGTTGTCTAATGTATGGTAATAGGCGCTACTGTAAGATAATAGTTATTTAAGTAACAAGGAATGTAAAGATATGTTAACATTCAAGGCAAGTGAGTACGAGCCGAGGCGGAAGCCGAGGCTTGTCTCTTGCCGAGAATGTTAACAGTCGATACATTCCGTGTTACTTATTACATTTTTCCCGCTGCCGTTGAAAATTTCCTCAAATTTGCATGAAATGTTTGCCTTAGTTTGGACGGTCGTCACTCTCATCTAAGTTGCCTGTATGTGCGCAACTAGGGTTACCCGATGTGACAAATTTAAACAAAGCAAAACGTGTCAAGAAGAATTCAGAAATGGATATTGATGAAGCTGCTAACATTGCTTCGAAGTGTTTGTTGCCGAAAAAATCCAGAGCAAGGTATGAATTCACGTATGCAACTTTTAAAAAGTGATGTTTGAAGAAAAATGTGGTATGTGCGTCGGAAAACGTGATTCTGGATTATATGCTGAAAAGATCGGAACAACTAAAATCGTCAGCAAGTCTTTGGTCTGAATATTCTATGTTAAAGACAACACTGAACTATAAAGATAATGTGGACATTTCCAAGTTTTTAAAACTACTGGGTTTTTTGAAGCGGAAACATCAAGGCCATCAACCCAAAAAGTCGCAAGTGTTAACACGAGAGCAAATTACGAAATTCATAGACGAGGCTGCAGATGAAATAGATATTTATGCATTAAGGGAGATATGAATATGTTTTTCCCTGAGGTTGACATGGTTAAAGACCGAAGGCCCCTGGCCCGAGGTCTGTAAGTCAACCGAAGGTAAAGAACATGAATATCTCCCGTGGTGCATACAATATTTTATCACTAGCATATTCGTAAAAACAGTATGAAATTTCAAAATTTAAAATTAGAATATGTAAGTAACATCATAGATTGCCTCATTGTATGGTTGCTAAGACGTTAATTGTAGTTGCATTGTTACCATGAGTTTGAGGGAGAAATAATTTGACAAGTCCCTTGGGAGTTATGAGTAGCTTTTCATATTTTGTTTCTATGACGAAAATGTACAACATCATGTTGCTAGTAGATAATAGATATTTATGCATTAAGGGAGATATGAATATGTTTTTTCCCTGAGGTTGACATGTGTTACAGACCGAGGGCTCTGGCCCGAGGTCTGTAAGTCAACCGAAGGTAAAGAACATGAATATCTCCCGTGGTGCATACAATATTTTATCTACTAGCATATTCGTAAAAATAGTATGAAATTTCAAATGACACGGCGGATGGAAATCCTCCACAGTGGCTGAAAACTATGTGGCGGAGTCTATTCAGAATAAGCTAGATGTTGCTGATCAAATATTGTATAAGAAAATTTGTGTATCTTCAACGTCGTCAACTTCTCAAATTGAAGCCGACCCTGTGACTTTAACTACAGTGGAGATGTCTACTTCACTTCAAACAGGATTTGCTCAAAGGCCTTCGGAAACAATAGAAACCATCACAGCCCAATTTGAGAAGAAATCAAAAGAATTATTAGAACATGAAGGTGTCATGAAAAATTCATCTTTTTCAAATTGTACTTTTGTATTCCATTTTAACAAATAACTAATCATTGTTAATCTGTTTTGTTCAATCCTGTGATAATAAATCAACTTAATTTACTCTTTTTATTTTCCTAGGAATGTGGATGGCAGTATTTACATTCCGTCGTCTAGGAAAAATAATACAAGAATGATATTTGCCATTTTCATGTTTTGTATCTAAGCATGTATGAATTAGTTTCATTACCGGCAGCGGGAAAATATAATTACCGACTTACACGTTTTGTTACTAAGGCTGTATCACTGACTTACATGATCAGCAGACTTTATTCTGAACTTTCAAAAACTTCACGTAACATAGGAACCCGAACTGACTGCTGTACACAAAGTGATAACAACCCATGGGTAGCTTTCAATGTACGGATAATCTAATTGGTTGATTTTGCCCACATGACTAGAAAAGATTTAATTTCATTGATCACTAATTTCACAAAAAATTGTCATTGAATAAATACCTACTATACATTACTATAGACACTATATAAGAAGTATTTTGTTCCTTAAGTTATTATTTGGTTGTATAATTGTAATTACTAGGTAAAACTGTAGTATTATCGATTGGTGTTCCCAGGTATTAATACCGAGTACCTTCCTCAGATTGCGTGCTCTGCCTAGTTAATATAAGTATGAGAAGAATAATCTAAGTAGCACTCTATAATGTAAATTAAATGTAGTTGTTTATATCGGTGTCTCTTATTTCGAATATCTTACCCTACGGAAGATTTTTTGACTAGGTTTCCTTTGATTTACCTTAAAACTAAAGTATTTATAGTATTTACAAAGAGAAACAACTGTGTATGGTATGCATTGTGTACTGTGTAGACTATATAATGTAAATGTAATTCTATTTTTTGAACTACTAATTAACCTAACCCTAATAATACACTACATTTTTTTAATACTTGCCAATATCGTAAAAAAATAAAATAAGGAATACTCTAGGTCGTTAAGGAGGCAAGCGATGTCAACTGATTTAAAGTAAATATTAACACAATGGTAAGTAGTACTTAAGGCAACTTCTTCGCAGTATTACATTTAAGAAATCTAACAGCAGAGTTTTTTGCTCCACTCAAATATCTATGCGTGAGTTTACTTTCATTTACTCTTTTACAAAGTATAATGAAATATAAACACCTATCATGAAAATTTTCAAACTCGAGATTTTTGATTTAGAAATAGTGGTTTTCGAAGTCGATACGAACCTGATATTTTAAGTATCATATAGATTGTCATCTATTGTTTCGTAAGCTACGTTTGTGTATCATGTTAATAAATAGGTTATCTACTTTGATGTCACAATATGGTTATTATAACACCGAAAACAGTGCTACAATGGAGTCGATTATAACACTGTTTTTGGTAACTATTTGTTTTATAAGATTGGTGATATTTGCTTTCACATACTCATAACACAACAAAAGTCAGATGTCGAATACATAACCACAATTTTTGAATTGTAGTTATTAAATTTACTCTAATCAAATATAACTTAAACTGAAGGTAGGTACTTTTTAATGAACGAATTAATCACAATTATTGTCCCAGGTAAGGCACAATTTGAACAACACACGAACAAAAAAGCTTGCACAAAATTTAAACTAATTGAAATGACAGAGCAGCGTAATTGATACTTTGTGCAATAGATGGCGACTGTCAAATTTCACTTGACAATGTCGCCATCATTGCGTTCAAAAATTCCTAAATTGCAATGCAATATTTATAGTATCCGAAATTTAGAATTTTTATAGAATCAGCAACTCAAATAGTATATTATACTCGTTTAATAAGAGGCATTGTAGCACTTGTTCTATTAGAGCACTCCTCGCTGAGCTCGTCGTGCCCCAAACCCACGCGTGCTACAATGGGCCCTCTTATGAAATATATTGTTATGCTAAGGTTCCTCTCTTTATATTTAGCTGTTAAGTTTTCTATGAACGAAATTAAATAGTATTTAAGCTTTTTGAGAACTCTTTCAGGGTGGTCCGCCAATCTAGTTACTTGATAGTTGCTATTTTATTTTTTTATATGAACTGAAATTCATTAATGACACTTGCTGTCAACTACAATTTCAAATCGTGTTCAATGACACTTTCTATTCAAGATGACAAAATAAAATCCTTTACAATGTTATCTGACTCAATAATGCTTATAAGTATTCAATTATGTTTTAATAAACTTTTCTAATTGTCTCTTATTTCAGATTACCTCAATTCAACTTATTATGCACCAACCTGGATTCCTTGCTTTGTAGACCAACTCAAAATTACCTTGGTATGATTCTGTCCTGCTATCTGAACTCCTTCACACCTCAGCCACAAAGCACTGGTCACTAACAAACCGCCTCCAACCTGCAACACCCCAAAATGTCACTCCTACAACTTCCCTCTGTCCAACTTCTCCATGGTAAGCATACTTCCACATATGATTGTAAAGTAACCTTGTACTTCCTTAGATCCTCCTACAACCTCACACGTTGTCAGCATCCAGCATAAATCGCAACCTCGAACAGCTCCCTTGTCAAAGCAAGTCAACTGGTCCCTGTCAATTGGTCCTTGTCCAAATGGTCCTTACTTCCCCAAGCGAAGTCCACGAAAACTCCACCAACTTGCAATCCTCTACTTAATGTAAATATTTCTGACTTGTAATACAAAATCCATTCAATTATATCCAATTCCTATTCTTCTTGCTTCTTGTAACTGTTATTATGTAGTTATACCATATTCAAAATTCTCTTGCATTATTATCATTTTATACTCGTAATATTTTAATTAATTCCACCTTGTAGATTTATATTATCAACTCTTTTATATAACCAGCACACAAATTAAATAAATAGGGCCAAATTTCTAATTTATTTTTACCAAACTATCCAAATTACACGTTGTTTTTCAATCTGTTATTTTTCAATAATCAAACAAATTTTTATTTCTATGCTAAACTACCACTATTTTTGCCTGCTACACATTATATTAATCTGAATGTTATCCACTTCATAATTTCTTACAATAGGATTTTATCTCGTCATATGCAACATTAACTTGTATTTGGTATTATCTCCTTTTGCCACCATCAAATAGTAGTTTTAAATTTACTTTCAATCTTTAATTCCATCCATATCTTTCAATTAAATAAGTAGTTATTTTTAAATTTCTCTAAATTTGATTAATTCAATCTAATGACTGTATTTAACTTTTCCTTTAGCATTTATCGAAATAAATAGACGTAGTTAAGGTAGTATATAGACCCCTTCATACCATAGCAATATATAATAATATACATACTACTGTCGCGGTAGAAGTTAGGCAGAGTTTTTATTTCAGTTTACCCAATAGCGCAAATAATCCTGATAGTCATGTATATCTATAAGTCCGCCTGTGTCTTCTCTACAGCCGAGAACGTTTAATCGATCGGTCTAAAAATTTATATCTAAGTTTTTAATATATATTCAGAGATGCGAGTGATGTCAACCAGAAGTGGTACTTTGAATATATTATTTATTTCCAAGTTTCATATCAAAAATAAAAAATTTAATTTTTAAATGTGTTCTATTGGTTCTGGTATTGCTACATCGTTCTCCCCACATTTACGATCGTGCTGATAACGTAAATACAATTTACCCAGGACATGCTCAAACAGGTGGAACGCGTTAAAGTAACAACAAAGATAAAAACAAAATGGGCCGCCATAAAGGACACGATGTATCTGGTTGCCAGAAAAAATCTAAACCCAATGATAAGAAAGAAAAGAAAAAGGTGGTTTGACAGAGAATGCGAAAAGGGTAGTAAAAGAAAAAAAATAAAAATTAATAATGCTAGCTAATGGGTTCTTAGACAATAAAAAGGACACAATGAGATGCGAAGGGGAGCAAAGTAGACCTACAGAGTAAAGAACAGACTATACCAGCAAAGAACGATAAAAGAATTGAAGACGCTAACGGCAAACAAGAAATAAGAACGTTTTACAAAGGTGACACAATAATTAGTGGCGAGAATCAAGTGACTTAAACATGGTGCCTCTATGGTGAACAGCTGCTGATAGGCGGAGAGCAGGGAAAAGAGGAAGCAGGAGACCAAGAAAAGTTAAGCTGAATGTAGACGAACTTGTATCAACCGAGTAAGAAATAAAGGGGATACTGAAATCTATGAAAAACAACAAAAGTGGTGGCAGTAATGGCATACAAGAGGGAACCACTAAAATATGTAGAAGAAAAGTTAACTGTGAGATTTTAGAGCTGATAATGATCATTTGGAATAGTAAAAAGATGCCTGCAGAATGGAGTCAAGCAGGAGTAAGCCTTATATACATGAAAGGTGATCGGCTAAGCTGCGAAAGTTGCCGCCCAATCTCAGTTTAAGATATGACATTTTAGCCACATTGATAAATAGAAGGCTTAAGAGGATAGTAGAAGATAAAATAGTCGAATATCAGTGTGGTTTTCGCAGAAGTCGATAGCTAATACAGGAATAGATTTTACATTACGCCAAATACAGGAAAAGTACCAAAAAATGAAGATCAGCTTACATATATTATGTAGTATAATAAAATCATGCAGGCGTATAATACAGTAAACTTTTGAGAGATAGATATAAAAGGGTATCTATGGAGCGGTCAAAGAAGAAGGGGCCTGAAGGAAAAACCTGAATAAGAAAAGTGAACGAAAAGTATGATAAACTCACCATTGTAAATATAATTAAACAGAATCGGTTAAGGTGGTTGGCACATCTATTGAAAGTAGGGCTGACAAGGTTAGCCACAAGATAATTGCTGCAGTGCGATAAAGAGGATCTAGCAGAACTGGAGGTGGACAACCGCCAAGCAATAGCTGGCGACAGAAAACAATAGAAGGCCATCTCTGAAAAAACCTTAGACCTCAAAGCGCCTCGTGCTTGTTGAACTAATTATGTATGGGTCTGATGTTGCCACATCGATCGCCGCACATTTCCGTCCGCAATGACTGCGGTCCGTACCAATCACTGCAGATTTCTTTCCTTTTAAGATGTTCATCCTGTATATTTTGGGTTCAAGCAATACCTGTTTCCGTTAAGGGTAACAACCTGAGCTATCTGCAAAATATTGCTTTTAATTAAGTAATACTTTTAGAGCTAAAACATAAATAGTCATATTTTTTAATGCAAATATCCTCTTCTCCCAACAAATGGTTTTTGTGAGTTCTAGCTCCAACAGACAAACAGACGTAATTGAGAAAACATGGTATTCGTCGCCTGGAGACCTTGACTTGTGAAGATTTGAAGAAATCGGATATTAACTTTTCACAATTAAAATACGTTCATCGCCTTCGGCTAGAAAAATAGAAATTGTCTATTTAATTTTTCGAAGTAAGTTAAGCAGTAAAAAAGTCATATGGTGGCCGCACCTCATTTTTTAGACTACCAAAAGGCATGCAACAAAGTAGGGCATGAAAAACCTGTTCATCTTCTGAAAAATAAAGATGAACTTTAAAATGCAAGTGGACGGCAGAATAACTGAAGAAATTGAAATGACGAATATGTCAGAGAGGGGTGTATTTTATCGTAAAAATGTTTAAACTTCTATTTTGAGCACATGCTTAACACCGCATTCGCAAATGAATACGCGTGTTAACTAATGTGTCGGCTAATTCTCTCCAGCCATACAAACTTTATTACTAGTCAAGTAATAAAAAATGATTAAAAGCCAAAAGGCTACGAACGAATCTTTACCAATTAATGACAAGTGTATTCAGGCATTGATCTGGGAATTCGTAAACTCAAGTAGCACATAACTTCCTTAAAGAAAAGTTCAAATCCCGCACAGGTAGCAGTACCGAATAATAACACCCAAATGCTAATATCACAGTATAATATTGTTTCTGATTTGGTAGAATTCAGTACAAATATCAGAGAATCAATAGTACAAATTGCGAGTAATCATTAGTGCGAATTTCAAATAATTATTGGCCAATTTGAGGTTAATCAATTGCACAAGGTTCAAATAATTAATTTGGCAATTTAAGGTGCATCTCAATATCATTCGGCTTACGAGGACAATGGCTTACGCAACAGTCCTAACAAAGGTACAAACATGATCCACAGCACTTCTTTAATTAAATGCGGTCGCAATTAACGTAGCCGCCGTGGTTGGAAAATTAATTATTCAGGTACGCAGTTCCTGAAGCTAACTGTACAATAATTTCACTTAAAAGAAAGGAAGACAAAACCTGATCTTAGCTTCCTTTGAGCCTCTTCTGCACGCTATGTGATGATCCAGATAAGCGGAGTTTCACACCTCCGAAGGTTGGAATGCAGGTGCTAACAGCTCGAACCAGGCAAATTGTGATGGTTCGGGCGCGGGGATGGCGTTGCACAGTCAATGCTGAACCTATGATCCCCAGACTGGTTGTTAAAGAAAAGGGAGAGCCCGAAATAGACTCATGGATGTTTTCGATAAGAATCGGCGTAAACAGTTACGAAAGCACTTACCCCAGATGAATTTGGGCTAAGTGCCGCTGAATAACAGGCGAAGCGCATATAAAATTCGCCAGCTAGGCGCAAAACACCAATACTCCACAGAACTGCCCAGGCTGCAATAATCTGCAAGTTCTGCGGGGGGCACAAACCAAAACAACCATATTCAGTAAGCCCGTAAAGCCGCAGGGCAATTTTAAAGACGCTACAACCAAGTCACCATTACGGCGTTCGACAGGAAGAAGAGACGCGCTCCAACCAAAGCCAACATTTGAGTCCCTTGTCCGTACTGACACGAGTCGCTACACACATATAAAATATAGACGGCGTACACACCGAGCTGTAAAAATAGTAGAAGAGCTATCTAAACGTAAGAAACCATTCTCAATTATATAGTAAAAATCTTTTAGATCACGGTGATTTACTCGAGGTGATTTTTTCACAGATTTCGAATGACTATACCTATGATATACAAAGAATCATTGAAAATGAACAGGGCTATGCAACTAACATTACAGTAGTTGATTACGTTTTCTGAATTCCCCTTGTCTCTAAAGTAGAATCGTGTTGTTCTAACTCTCTACCCATCGTAATAATAAAATAACATTGCACGCAATTGCAAAAACGTCGGTTAAGTCAATTTGAAATGCATAACCCTGTTCATTTTCAATGATCGCTAGTGTACATAGAATATGAGAATATGGTATACAGAAAACTCGATACATTTTACGTGAAACTCTTTTGCATGCTATTAAAATTGGTTTGGCTTTGCTGTCTCTCGAAGACATCTAGTCCATTTAATATATTTCTACGAAAATGCAACGGCCCAGATTTGCCAAAATTTAAATTTAAAGACATCTGTTAACTAACTACGCGTTAACTTGGTTAAGAAAATTTAATTGTCTAGGTTAAAAGAAGAATCAGCATAGCCTGGACAGCTGTAGATAAAGTGGAATCAATACTACAGAATCTTGACATCCCAATTAATTTCAAAATAAAAGTCTTGGACACCTGCACAATACCTGTTTGAGTTACGGCATGGAGATAATTTGTAACCGTAAAATTTTCCAATATGCTTAGAATAACAGAGAGAGCTATTGAGAAACCTATGCTGGGATAAGTCTCAGAAATCTCATAATGAACAAATAGATTAGACGAGAAAACAGGAGTGATAGATGTGATAGGGGCCATCGCAAGTTTGAAAGGAAAATGAGCAGGACATATCTCCCGACAAAAACACGACAGATGGACGATGATACTATGTCGACCAAGACTACATAGTCGCAGCGCTGGTAGACCACAAGAGCGTTGGATAGACGACGTGAAGGGAAAATCAGGAAGTAAATATGGTACTAACTGGCGCAAGATAGAATGGAGTGGCAATTTGTCTGTTGTACCGTGTGGTTGTCTTTTATTCGCCACAATTTTAATTATTTACTTTATCTATTATTGAATTTTTACAATTTTTGCTTGAGATTACGTAAAGTTCTTGCATTCTCTTTTTAATTATATTTTTATAAGCTTTGTTTTTAGCCCGAAGATGATTTTTAGACTTAAAACCGAAACATGTCGCTACGCTGACTATAATAATTAAATTTCAAATTATAATTTTACATGAGGAATACTGTCTTTAGCCTCATTGTGAGAATGGACCATATCCTGCATCCGTGGCAGTTCTGATCTCAAAAGTAGTGGTGTTGCTCCACTTCAAAGAATATTAAGGAGTATATTTCAAGGTTGCTATAAGGCACACCAAACTTTATTATTAAACAAATTCTTTGTAATCTCACGAAACTGTTAAGCCAAACAGTTGGCATGTGCATATACATTCTCATTTGAAAGAACGATCAATTTTATATAGAAAGAGTGCGCAGCCGTGGGATAATTAAATGATTAATTTAAGTGATTTAATTTAATGTGATAATGTTGCGGAGGAAATTTCATTGTTTCGAAGCTTCCTAGATTAAAATTGTTAAATTAGTTAACTTAGCAGTTTATAAAGGAAGTTATAAGCGCTACAGCGATATATACACATTTAAGTTTTTAACATTTCTTTTGGCGGCGAAAATGTAGCGATCCTGTGTAAGCTGTAAGTTCTGCACGACCTTTTGATATATGTACTACTATTAGCAAGCAACAGGGCTACGCTTTCTTTAATAAGTAAAATCCTAAACATAAGTGCATAACGATATGCAACAACGTATTCAAATTGTTGGAGAGCAAAGCTAACCAATATAATTGCTTTTGCTTCATTTAGGTAAAGCGAACACATAAAACAGTAATAACTGAGGTTACTGTTTGTGATGGTATTCTCTGCTTGGTGTGTCTGTAAAGATACAGAAATGAATAGTTTGGCGCTTATCGTAAATAAAATCTCTTCAGAGACTTGTAGGTGTGGCCCCACAATTGCATTAATTTCAACTTCGACTTGCATTGTAAAGAATTTTTCACTGAATGCACAATGGACAATCGTAGATGGATTCGATAACTTCCAACTAGTACAGAATACCAGGTTTGCATTGTAAATGAAATGAGCGCAGTATATTCTGGAATTAAGTTATGTTTTATGTTATTAAGGTTAGTTCTGCCGGGGTTTATACGGAATATCTTGTCTAACTCACTACAAGGCCGTAGCCAGGGGTACGCCAGGGCAGGCCGAGCCTGTCCTGGAAAATTTTGAGCCTGCCCTGGCCGCTAGCCAGAGCTTGCTAAGGATGTTGCAATTTCTACGCATACCTAATTATTGGGCTAGTCTTGTTCGACAAAATAATTTGATTGACATAATGGCAGAAATGGTTTCTCAAAGCATCGTCAAGGACATCGACAATGCTGATGTTCCATGGTTTTGTATTTTAGAGGATGGCACATACAATTAAATTAATCAAGAAAACATTGCAATGGGACTTCGATACGTTATCGCCGGGAAAGCGAAACAGTCTATTTTAACGATAAAAACTTGCACTGATTTGAACGTTGGGATATTTACAGGCTTAACCTTAAAAGTGCTTAACGATTATAACTTAGATACTTCTAAAATTTTAAGTCAGTGTTATGATGGTACAGCTGTCATGAGTGGACAAAAAGGGGAGTGCAAACATTACTCCAAAACCGTCTAAACAGAACAATGTCTTTGTGCATTGTCGCAATAACCGATTGCACCTGATATTTGTGAAAGTTATAAAAGAAATATCAGCAATAAAGCAATATTTCGATCAATGCTGTATGCTATATACATGTTTCTTGGAAAAAGAGGTTTACGATGGACACGCACTGTGTCGTTTGGAACAGCGTTCGAGCGGTTATTTGGACGTTACTCGCATAGTTTTCAATAATTTTGGAAAAATAATCCAACCACTAGAAAAAAATATCAAAGAGCAGAGATGTAGACGGTGACTTTGTTGTAGAAAGTATTGATTTGTTCAAAATTATTCAGTCTAAAGGTTGACGATTTTGCATGGTGTTCATGAAAAAAGTATTAGAAACTATTCAGATTGCTGATAAATTACTTCAAGCGCACGAAGCCAGTTTGAAAGACTCTTTGGTTGTCACAACCTCGGTAGTGGATTCCCTTATCTCCTACAGAAATTACCACGTTTACAAAGAAATCGATGCCAAAATCAATACCGATTGCAATGGAGTTGAAGATGACAACTTAAAAAAAAAAACAAAGAAAGACAAACACTGGATGTCATCCTGGTCGAAATGAAAAGAAGATTTGTAGAAAACGATAAGCTCCTAATTGCAGTTTTCAGTGCCGAGGAAGAAAACATTGATATAGAGAAATTCACATTTTTGCAAACTTTGAGTAATAAAACTTCCATCCTCAGAAGAGATTGCAGTGGTCAACAAATTTATATAAATCCAGAAGAGAGAAAGGCCTGGTTTATCTGTCTTCGATATCATTTTTCAGCAACGAGTTGCATTCGCCGAAACTTATAATTTATTGGCGACTGCCACAGCTTTTGGCGGTAGTACGCGACTTGCGACTTCTTTGTATTGACAAGGATTAATCGTCCACAGCAACTCTATGTACCACCAACAAATGTCCAATTTGAACTTTCTTGCATACGAACAAAATCATACAAAAACTCGAAACCTTGACTTACTTTTGAGAAAATTTAATTAGTAGAAGAACCGACGATTACAACTTTTCTAATTTTTACAATTTTTTGTATGTACCATTATAATTAAATATGTGAGTAAATAAAAAGTTACCGTGACATGTTTTCAATTTTGTGTATAAGTACGAACAAAAGTAACAAAAATATTGTGAAAAAGCTCTTTGTTTATGTACTCGTAGATATAAAATGTGGAAAATTTTAGCCTGCCCTGAATATTTTTGAGCCTGTCCTGATTACACGGTCTGGCTACGGCCCTGAACTCGCACTATACTATAACGCTTCATCCTGAGCATTGCAAATAAGAAAATTGTTAATTTGCAAAATTATCAAATTTGTAAAATTGAACATCATTTCGTTAATGAATTTCTCACAAAGGGGAAAGCTAAATATTCTTAAAATTATCTGGAGACCAAGAAGGACCTAATCCCACAACCTTAAAATAAAATTCAAACATTTTTAGTCCATTTCACCTCTTGTAACATCAATCTTAGGACAGACTGTATAAATCCATTCAATATATCAGTATATTCGATACATCGACATATTTGATTAATCAATATAAAGATATACATATTCGTGCTTTTTACACGTATGTACTAGGCGCACTTGCGAATTTCGACGAAATTTACAACGAAATCTTGAAAAAACGTGGAACATCCTCTATTTATCTATAACAGTGTTTAGCTAAACTAGATTTGGCCATCCCAGGTAAGTAGATTAAAACATTCCCTATCCAGTTACAAAAGCATTTTGATAGATTTATACCTTATCGCTTCATTCTCACCTAAATAAATTAAATATGAAGTAAATAACAAACACTACTTTAATAATCAAACGTACACAAATGAAGAACTGTATTGAAAACGTGTCTAACTTTGTACATTTTTATACAATGTTGCCCATTGTTTGTTCCATACCAATTTGGTAATCTTTGTTTTGCGAGGAACTGGATCCCGGTTGTTGAAATTCAATTAGACATTAATATTTTTATTAAGGTGCTGCAAGGGTGTTGCTATCCTACATAATAATTTTCATTGCTTGCTTGCTTGCTTGACGCCACTTTGAGAGCGAACCCGTGGGCCGAAATGGCTGATTTTGGTGTCAATCGACTCAGGGCGACGCAAGTAAGCCAGTAGTAAGGTTTTCAACATTTTATAAGTGACTTTTTTTAATGTGGATTTTTTTGTTGATAGCTAACCTCAAAATTAACTCGACACACAAAATACATCACTCTTGTACAAATTGCATTAAATAAATTGTAATAATATTTACTATGGATTCCGTCATCCTAAGTAGATTTTGCGTTTTCTAATCGTAGTTGTCTTATATATCGAATTAAAATACATAATATCAAAAATATTTTTTTGACAACCGTCAAAATAAAGAGACATTGTAAAAAATAAGATATTTATTTACGTTGCCATCGACGACGTGAAAAAAGACATTTTGAGCACTAGAGCGCCAAAAATATTCGGGCACTACGGCACGAAACAGTATTGATATTATTGTTTGACGGTTGTAGAAAATAGTATATTATACATCAAGGTAGCGAAGCCCAGTATTATAACCTGAGCGCATATTAGATCTAACGCGCGAAGGTTATAAGAGAATTCGCTACCGTGGTGTATATACTATTTTTTGCACTACCTAAACGGTTTAATAGCTAAAATTCCCAAAAAATTTCGAAATACTGTTAACTGTCAACCTGACTATACAGCTTTTTAAAACTTCAAAATGAAACCGATGGTGACAAGACATATTTGGTAACTTAGCAATCTATTAGTTACCACGGTGAAAATTGTTTACTTTACTTTGTCTCCCAGAGTGGAGAAAAACAATTTCAAGACCCAAAAATAGGTCAATAATAATGTGTTCTGAGACTAGTAGTGCAAAAACTATTGTTTGTATTACGAGCGCGAAATGTTTTAGTGTGTTCGAATGACTTTTTTGACTCGGCCATTGCCTCCTCAACAGAAGTAACATTCTCGCGCCTAAAATCATGAATTTCGCCACTTAATACAAAAATAACGTTTGTCTACGATCGCGTCAAAATGACAACTTTTTGGAGAGAGTCTAGTGTCAAAAAGTGACGTTTGTAGCATTCTTAATATTAGCGCCCGAATTACGTCTTTTTGGTGGCGTGTTTTAATACTATATTAAAACATGCTTTTCCGTAAGATTTAATGTCAACATAAACTAGAATATCTAACACACAATGTGATGGAAAAAGTATCACCGAACTAAGTTTTTATATTTCTGTTACGATCGTAGAAAAAGTAGCGTATGATACACGTGTATTAGTGCCATTCAAGCACTAGGGACGTTAAAAGCATTCCGTTTCGCGTCGTGCTTTTAAACTCGTTCAACGTGCTTTAAAGGCGCACTTATACACTAGTATCATAATATACTATTAAACTATGTAATCGTTAGATATTTTTGTTAGTGAATGGTTGGAAGTAGTAGTCGATATAGTCAGCGTGTTAGCTACAGTTTTATATAGGCAATATATTCGGAATAGTCTCTAAATTCAAATCCATATATTCGATTTCGTCAATATACTGTTATAATTGACTATGTTGCCATGACATTTATGTATGTATTGCAATGGCGTAAAGGCTTCCCGTTGCGGCGCATGTTTGTAGTGGATCCCTTGTTTATTTGGGATAAAATAAATGAAGTAAACAGGGCAAATCACCACACTACTCAGGGTACTCTTATTAAATTTGAGAAATGTAAAACTTTGCCTGTCAGTATTTTAGGCTAATCAAAATTAAATGTATTTATGATACTTTAATAAAATGGTTAATTGCCCCTTTCTATATTTTATCGAATTGCAATAATATTCTGGGCTTGCTCCGGCAAAACACAAGAGTAATCTCTCAGGTTGGGTTCAAATTTGAGTTTCATTAGACATTATTGTTTTAGAATATTTGACTCCCAGTAGCTTAAATACGCAGTTTTAGTACATCTGCGCTACTTGCTTCCATTACTCATAACCTCACAAACTTGACATTTACCACAGAAAGTTGTTAAGAGCATAAAGCGTTTATTTTACGATTCAAAAGTGAAAATTGTGCAAGGAACCAACAGGTAAAACGAATTAAAACTCCCGCCTAGCAACAACTATCTCGATTTTGTTTTAGATGTGACGTAGACGACGCCAGTTACTCTTTTGTTCCACTTCCTGTAATCGCTTCAATTTCTGGCAAAACCGCATTTTCTACGGACGCCACGCAATTTTCTCGAACTGAGACAGATCTGGATGCGCGGAAACACGATGACTCTATTCCACAAGATGTATTCTTGACGTCCTCTAACTTTCCGAGCGCCAATCACTCAAAAACATGCCAAATCCTACCTTATAACTTTGGCTGATCTTCGCCTCGGAGCTGGTTGCAGGTGACATCGATGGCTTTATCCGCTTGTAGTCGCTTCCCTGGCAGAAAATGTCGTTCTGGGATGCTCGTAGACACCTCTCTGAGCTGTTGGACTAGAGACCCCTGTTTTTTGCATCTCAAATGGGCCGGTGTCGATGTTCGGAATCTCCAGGTGCTCGGTGCCGTTCAACAGCCGAAGTTGCTTTGGTAAATTTAAATTTTTATGTTGCAGAAACTTCTTCTAACATTTCCACATGTGCCTGATAACTTGTAGAATATAATGTTAAACTTTTTATAGTTGGCACTGCTCTCCTATAACACTTAGTTTTAAAATGCAGTAGCACTTGAGTTCATTTTAAACACGTCACTGATTTTTCTTCCTTTCAGTTGCTCTCGTTCTGTATTGCTCTTTACAAGTTTCATCTTTTCTTGCTTCGATTTCCAACTACCTTTCAGCTTGCTTGCTTTTCACTGGCCTGTACGTTTATTAATAACTCTACGCTCACATTCATTATGCACATAACCAACCTTTTGTATTATATACTTTCATTTGGTCCGACTTCAAACATGTTCAAACCTATCATAATACTTATATTCGTTTAGCCATCTTAAATCTTTGTTTTACTCAAACTTCAAATTCAATCCTTCTGAAATCTGCTTTGCTTATGCTTGCCTTTATCCCTCTAATTATGCTTCTTGCATCTCATTACCATTGCATTTAATAACTTTAACTACTGTTTAGATTTCAATTAAATAAAATATTTCAACTTTGTGCTTTAATTGACCCTTTTCAATATTTCTCCCTGCATACAGAGCTAAATTGTGAGCTTCAGACCATCTCAATATATGGTTTTATGTTACAACAGTATTTATTATACTTTAGCTATTACGTTTGACTTTTCTTAAACTTTAGTTTATTTTTAATAAATTTTCTTTTAAAATGAATTTCTGAACAGTAACTCATTTACCCTTATATCAATTTTCAATTATCAATGTTATTAAATATCTCTAGCTCTAGTGGAGAACATTTACTCTTAAGAAACACAGACTGATTTTATTGCTGAAAAATCATTTTCAAATGTATGTGACAATTTGTACGTCTGTCAATGTTACTTCAAATTATGCAAGTGCAAAATCAATTAGACATACCTTCTCGTTACACTACTTGTCATTCAACAAACATTAAATAGTAACATTTCACTCTTTCCATGTTTTACTTGTATTTTATTACATAAATATCTGTAGCCTGTCACCTGTCTATGGACCTTGATATGCTCCTTTACCAAGCCAAAAGCATCCAGTAACCTCACAGAAGTCTCCCACTGTTCACACAAATCATAGTATGAATGCAATCAACCACCAGGAATCGCAAACACCTCTCAGCCAAGTACGACAAGACACCTGCTATTTTCTCCAAGAGAATTATCAAAATTGAACAAAAACAAACGTCATCCAAGTCTTCCATCCAAAATTCACAAGCCGTTGACAACCTGGTAATACGAACCTCGACTAGATGCAAGTTACAAAACGTCACTTCAAGAACAAGCTTGACGAAGTACCATTCCAGTAGAGGTAAACCCTCTTATTTATACCATAAAACTTTCACTGTGCTAAAAAAATCGATGTAAGCTACTTCCAGTAAAACCAGCCCCTGCTATCCAATTCATAAGATGTAATTAATGTGATAATAAACTTAGTTCTGTATCCAATTCCAGAAATATCTCTTGTAGATTATAACTGTTTAACATATGGCACGCTCACAATATCAATTCTTCTCTTTAACATCACATCTTCAAATTTTTAAAATTTCATTTTGAACTCCTTTCGACAACTTTATTATAATGTATAACCATCTACATACCAAATAGATTCAAAATCATTTTATAAAATAATGGTTTATTTTAGAATTTTCAGTCGCTTACAAACCTTTTAAATTTTTTTCAGTCAAAAATTATTTGTACATACTTTAATAATAATCAATATCCCCTTAGTGATATTATTTTGCATATTTTTCAAGTCCAACAACCTATACACGTTGTCCTCAGAAATTTCGAATACGGGCATTTGAATGCATTACTTGGCGCTTAGTTACCACTCTCATAACAATCATGACAACCTATTTTAATAATCGGCATTACTTGGCGCTTAGTTACCACTCTCACAACAATCATGACAACCTATTTTAATAATCGAGAAGAACAAAATCACAGTGCCTAGAAACACTGCATTGCATTACTCGTATTCAAAATTTCTGGGGACAACGTGTATAATCTGTATCATATTTATTTTACACCCACTATATTGAATGATATATCTCAAATAGCTATTTGATATTAATCCTCCACTTTATTTCAGGTAATAATCAAATTATGTTAGACGGTTCTGTTTCTTATATTGCATCGTCGAATTGAATTTAAATTCAATTTCATTATTTTACCAAATAATAATAATGGTGAGGCACTAACACCCCATGAAGGAGCTTGGCCTGCAAGGTGGAAGGTCAGAGATTCTGTATCCCCGCTCTCACCCTCGGCTGTCGCGTGTCAAGTTCATGACACGTGGCGATGTGGTGAGCATCACGCATTAGACAACCGCATTATTACCCCTTGTTCTTTCGAACGCAGGTCCCCAATTATTTAAAGCGAGGGTAGGCCACCCGCCAGGCATCGATTCTGGGATTTGAACTCCAGACTTCCGCACCGCAGTCCAATGCTCTAACCACTGAGCTACACTGGCGAAGATTTTACCAAATACCTCTTAATAGTTTTGATATCCTTCTCATACTTAAATTCATCTTTGTAATTTAATCTTGTATTATTTTAACCTTTTCTAATCTGATATCAAACCGTTACACTAAAACCATTACAATACGTATTGTGCACGGCATACATTTAGATAGATTGTTACGGTCTTAAACTGACTTTACGACACTGCACCGGCTCATACAATAACGAAACGGCCGGCGCGTGCCGTAAGGGACGAAATCGGGACGAAAGTTCTCCTAGGCCGCTACCCAGCCGCAACAAGTTAGGCCGACCTAGACTTTCAGTGGAGATGGGCGGGTCCTTTAACGAGATTATCTGAGGGTAACGGCCAGAAGGTCGGTAACTAACGGTAAAATAATGAGGGCGCCACCAAGCCTGTCTTAACCCGACTAACCGGGCCTGGGCGGTTAGACGGGGCGAAGCATTCAAGATACTCCATCGATAGGATTACTCAAGAGTTGCAAGTTCAAATAACAATTTCGGGATTGCCTTATGCGAAGATTGTAATTAGGTGCCAATCCGACCGCGACTACGCAGCTGTCTCACCCACCTGTACGCTCAAGGCTCCCTCGTCCCGTCGCACAATAATCATTACACTGAAGGGGCGCTTATCTGAAACAGAACATGCACAAGTCGAAACAAAACAATAGTTCCCTTAATTAACAAGTCATATATTGAATCACGGGTTACAATGGGGCAGCGGAGTGCGTCGCCCTATATACATATATTAGGTATATCTAAGAAAACACCAGCTGGCGCACGCTCTAAACCTAGCGACAGATGTATAGAATAAACAAGGTAGAACTAGGCGCAAGCTCGTGCAAAGATACAGCCTAAAATTCGAAATGAATGCGCAGCATGTGGGCGCGAAGCCTTATGCAACGTACAGTAATGAACAAAGTAGCACTTGTAACATAGACAGTCTGTAATTTGGAATGAACGCACAGCATGCGGGCGCGAAGCCTGATGCAACATACAGTAATGCAAGCCCTTGTAAAATAGACAGTCTGTAATTTGGAATGACTGCACAGCATGTGGGCGCGACGCCTTATGCAACATACAGTAATGCAAGCCCTTGTAAAATAGACAGTCTGTAATTTGGAAATGCGGGCAAATATGACGACAGTGCCTGTAGGCACAAGAGACGTGACGGGCTCGTTCGCGGCGTTCCAAAACAACTCGCACGCGGGACTTAATGCTCCCCGCAGGACAGGAACACTCGCGTTCACAACGGTAATCAGTTCAAAGACACATACCTTAATACGTAGGCGGTCGGGAAGCCTGGTACAGTTGAGTTGCGACAGGCTGCAGTCTTAGGTGGCAGGTACATTCGATATTCGACGGTTATAGTGATGAGTGGGTATCCGCCATAATGGCGACGTGCCACGCGTCAGGACGCATACAACTTGACGATGAAAATGGGCCACTTACGTTCTGCGGGACAGATCCTCGAATGTCGAGATGAAGGGGACGACCCATTACTTACGGGAGCAGGAACTGGGCTGAAGATGCACCCACGCTACGCCGAAACAATTCGGAGCACGCACAAACACAACACCTCTCGAAGGTGAAACCATTCTCGCAGCGCTCGCTGCCACAGCTCGAGACGGGCAACGGAAAAGAGGGCCTCCACGGCAACAATACTAAAAGGACAGCGGCAGGCGTCCTCGGGCACCTAAGGGGCCGAAGGACGCCGCCTGGGTAACACAACCACCAAACGTACGCTTTCTGCAACGGGCTGCGATCAACTGCCCAGAGGGAAGCGCTGCAACATGACACATCGGTCGCGTCCCCACGTGACTATATCTCGGCAGCCAATCGTGAGGCGATAAGATGAAACAAATAAGTGCCGGTGACGAAGACAGCACGCCTCAACGGCGTGATTTCTAGAAGGTTCGGAATTCTTGCGAGCGATAACACCCGGTTGCCAAAGTACCAGCAAAGGGGTGCTCCAACTGACGAGAAATACTGCGTTTGGGGCCAAATATGTGCAAAATCATTATTATGGAATTAGGCGATGAAGCCAAATAAGTAACTAAAAGGGTTTAGCATACGGGCACGCTGCCCTAAAGCCTAGGTGGCTAATTAAAATACCCAAAATGACCTGACACTCCCCTTACTTGAAAGAGAGTTCCCCGAAGTCTCTTAAAATCAACGGGGCATTTTGGCTGCGGCGCCACGAGAACTCAAACGAAAACGCAACAACGAAAAACGAACAAAACAAAAAAAAACATTCGATACGATAGAGTGCACCCCCAAAGGGATTACGCACACTGGCCACCAGATAGGGTGCAAAGGTGGGAAGAGAGAAGAGGAAGAAGAAAGACTGGATACGCCAGTAGAAAATACGTAAATTGGGTCTAAATCTGGTAAAAATAGGTCTTACACCTGTGGACACTTCCGACCAACCGTTCCAAAAGAACACAGGGGGGGGGGTATAAAGGTGGAAGTCCAAAATCCCACTCAAGGGTTACCTGAAGAGGGCACGCTGCGCGTCACGAGATCGGCGCATTGTGTGAATCCCACAGCTGGTATGAGTACCCAAGCGAAGAGGATGAACAGCCAAGAAGAGAAATGGTTGTGACAGAAACTGTCAAAATAGTCATAATCAGTAATAGGAAAAACTCAGTCCACCGAAATCCTCAATCGATGCCGATGCCGGAGCCAAGTCGACTATTAAACGGCAAAGCGCGAGCTCGAAAACAACTCCAACACCGAACACCAAAAGAAAATCCGGAAGAGCCGAGTCTCCAAGGGTGTAGGCGTTCGATGACGCATGCCCAATAAATCCTTTTCAGAACTCCATGCGGCCCAAAGGGACTACCTTACTACGACAGGGTCCGCACGAAACAAAATGACCAGAAACACGCTCTCTTTATGTAATCCCACATAGGTGGTTGAAAATGGCGACGGCCAACGGTACGGTAAAAGAGCGCTAGGCCATGAAAACAACAGGGCATCACTACATAGAAAAACTCAAAAATCTGTTGAACACTCAAACACTATACACTTAAGAAACCTTATGCGAACAACCGGGCCCTGGTGTCACACAAAGCTCAAAAGCTTCAACGGAACTGTTCACAAAGAACACGATACGTGACAACATGACGTCATCAGACAAAAAGGGTACGATAAATGACAACAAAACGTCAACAAGTACGAAACATTCCGACCAGCGGTAAATACTCGTTAATTGCTAACGGTAAGTGTACAAAACACTGCGATAACTGTTAGGAGTGTCCACGAAGAAGTCGGTAAACAAAGTTGGCCGGTACATCATAATAATGAGAATGAGATAAAAAGTCCAACAAAAATAACTACGCCAAACCAACTAAGAAGATGGCCTGAGGGACTTAATAACCGCACGAGCGAATCTCCACAAGCACACCAACAACACACCATAACTTATCAACAAACCAAAACGCAGTGATGAAGGTGAAAATAAATTCCAACCTGCTTACCAAAAATCAACTCGGTACAACACCAAACGATAGGAAAAAATAAATTGTCAAAATCGGTAATCATCAACGTCAAAATCGATAAACCTCGCTAACGTGAACGTCAAAATCGATAAACGTCAGTTCGGTACAACAAAAGTGTCAACTTAGCCCAAGGCTAAACAATGTAAACGACAGGGAATCGAAATCCCCACTAAGCCTTCGAAAAGACTTAAAAAAAACAAAGCGAAGCCAAGCAAAGCAAAGCCAGAAAGGCCTGAAAGGCCTCCAAAAGCCTAAAGCCCCACGTTGGGCGCCAAAAAGCTTGTTACGGTCTTAAACTAACTTTACGACACCGCACCGGCTCATACAATAACGAAACGGCCGGCGCGTGACGTAAGGGACGAAATCGGGACGAAAGTTCTCCTAGGCCGCTACCCAGCCGCAACAAGTTAGGCCGAGCTAGACTTTCAGTGGAGATGGGCGGGTCCTTTAACGAGATTATCTGAGGGTAACGGCCAGAAGGTCGGTAACTAACGGTAAAATAATTAGGGCGCCACCAAGCCTGTCTTAACCCGACTAACCGGGCCTGGGCGGTTAGACGGGGCGAAGCATTCAAGATACTCCATCGATAGGATTACTCAAGAGTTGCAAGTTCAAATAACAATTTCGGGATTGCCTTATGCGAAGATTGTAATTAGGTGCCAATCCGACCGCGACTACGCAGCTGTTCACCCACCTGTACGCTCAAGGCTCCCTCGTCCCGTCGCACAATAATCATTACACTGAAGGGGTGCTTATCTGAAACAGAACATGCACAAGTCGAAACAAAACAATAGTTCCCTTATTTAACAAGTCATATATTGAATCACGGGTTACAATTGGGCAGCGGAGTGCGTCGCCCTATATACATATATTATATCTAAGAAAACACCAGCTGGCGCACGCTCTAAACCTAGCGACAGATGTACAGAATAAACAAGGTAGCACTAGGCGCAAGCTCGTGCAAAGATACAGCCTAAAATTCGAAATGAATGCGCAGCATGTGGGCGCGAAGTCTTATGCAACGTACAGTAATGAACAAAGTTGCACTTGTAACATAGACAGTCTGTAATTTGGAATGAACGCACAGCATGCGGGCGCGAAGCCTGATGCAACATACAGTAATGCAAGCCCTTGTAAAATAGACAGTCTGTAATTTGGAATGAACGCACAGCATGTGGGCGCGACGCCTTATGCAACATACAGTAATGCAAGCCCTTGTAAAATAGACAGTCTGTAATTTAGAAATGAGGGCAAATATGACGACAGTGCCTGTAGGCACAAGAGACGTGACGGGCTCGTTCGCGGCGTTCCAAAACAACTCGCACGCGGGACTTAATGCTCCCCGCGGGACAGGAACACTCGCGTTCACAACGGTAATCAGTTCAAAGACACATACCTTAATACGTAGGCGGTCGGGAAGCCTGGTACAGTTGAGTTGCGACAGGCTGCAGTCTTAGGTGGCAGGTACATTCGATATTCGACGGTTATAGTGATGATGAGTGGGTATCCGCCATAATGGCGACGTGCCACGCGTCAGGACGCGTACAACTTGACGATGAAAATGGGCCACTTACGTTCTGCGGGACAGATCCTCGAATGTCGAGATGAAGGGGACGACCCCTTACTTACGGGAGCAGGAACTGGGCTCAAGATGCACCCACGCTACGCCGAAACAATTCGGAGCACGCACAAACACAACACCTCTCGAAGGTGAAACCATTCTCGCAGCGCTCGCTGCCACAGCTCGAGACGGGCAACGGAAAAGAGGGCCTCCACGGCAACAATACTAAAAGGACAGCGGCAGGCGTCCTCGGGCACCTAAGGGGCCGAAGGACGCCGCCTGGGTAACACAACCACCAAACGTACGCTTTCTGCAACGGGCTGCGATCAACTGCCCAGAGGGAAGCGCTGCAACATGACACATCGGTCGCGTCCCCACGGAATTCTTGCGAGCGATAACACCCGGCTGCCAAAGTACCAGCAAAGGGGTGCTCCAACTGACGAGAAATACTGCGTTTGGGGCCAAAATAATGTGCAAAATCATTATTATGGAATTAGGCGATGAAGCCAAATAAGTAACTAAAATGGTTTATCATACGGGCACGCTGCCCTAAAGCCTAGGTGGCTAATTAAAATACCCAAAATGACCTGACAAGATGTGGAAACTTTGCTATTCTCCATTTATCAGAAGATTCTATTCTTGTTAAAAGTCACTCCATCTTGTCAAACTAGATATGAAATTCCCAAAACTTCTATATCTCCTTCCATATACGGGGGAGGTTCGAAAATATGTAAACGGCTCTAGAATAAAATGTCCTGTTTAAATATACACAAAAATGCTATTAAGAAAGGTTGTTTGGAGTTGGTAGAGAGTGTCAAATACGAAACGACATCCACTTAATCTGCAAAATAAACAAATTCACTGTTTTTTCTTATGTTTTTCCCTACTACCCTGTGTACTACGGAAAATGATATACTTCAAAGTTACTTTATTCTCGGATACGGATTTACTGTCGAACTTGTGCTTTGGTCATTCAGTAACCAGAGAATTATGTTAATCGAAATTATTGCTTAAAAATCTTATTTCGTGAGTGTCCAATGTAAAAAACACAAGCAAATTTTTTTAAACAAACGATCTTAACATCGATAATAATTCGCAACCATTATAATTTTTAATTGAAATGTTATAGTAAATAATTAGAAATAAAAACATTAAACAAAATAATAACGCAGGAGAAAACTTCAACAATTTCACTCTATTTGGCACCTACCCTTATAAATATTTGTTGTAACACTTCTATTAAAATTTCTAATTGTTTTGAACTGGTGTTGAAGTTGAAATCGTTTGTTATTACATTTGTTTGGAGATACTCGTACATACAGTTTTAAGTTTGACAAAAAAAATTCTTAGCACTAATTTTGATAAACGTAATTTTCTACTTGTTAAGTAAGTAAGCAGTGAGCATATTATTAAAGAAAAATATCAAATTTCGTTTTATCGCAAAAATTAATTGACAATCAAGTTAACATTACTCGGGCAGTCTATATGACATGTGACGCGATTATTTCCACAAATGACGGGCGTTGTCAAGGAAACATTCGGACGTGGCTACCTATTTTGTTCACGCGGAAACCAAAACTCTCGGCGAGCGGCAAAAAGATGAAAACGCACGCTCAGCGGCAAATGTCAACTTTCTGTTGTCAAATGACAGTGAGAAAAATCTACTTTCGATGTAAGTCGTCGAAAAAAAATATTTCATACGGTTTGTTTGCCTTGTGTATGTATAGTTATATCAAGTAGACAAAAGTCACTGAATTGTCAGTTGTACAACTGACATTCTTCCATCGAAGCTTAAAATGCCGAATCACGTTCTAAGCGAGGTCGAAAAAGTCTTTGTTATCGCAACACTAAAAGAGGGGACCACTGCAACTTGCTTAAAAAAAACGTGTTTTCGGTCAAAATTTTTGTTGGCAAACCTGATATTCGTGTACAGCAACCCAAAAAAACCTATAAGAACCAAATATCAAAACTACACCAAAACTTTGCCCTATTCGCCCTTTTTGAGCACCATTTGACTGGACTAGAGGGTGCTAAAAAAATTGAAAAAATCAGTAAATACATTTTTCCGGAGTAAGTGGCTGTGACATTGTATTTAACATCTTCTTTCAGTTTTAAATAACTATTCCAAAAAACAGATTTGTCTGTTTTAAAACATAAGAGCATTTTGAGGATATGCAACGATTTTCGTCGAGTAGAAAATTTTCACATATAATCTCATAAGAGCATTAATTCTTTCCGGAAATTTTTTCGAGTGCGTTCCAACAACGTCGTATTAATTTGGCCGAGCGGGACGCGAGGGGAGGTTATAGAAGACATTGCGGTAATTTTTTTTTACTTATAAACCCCGTCGAAAATGAGCTGTTTTGGCTCTGGAGCAATTTTTGTCCATAAAAGTAACGTTATCTTGTTGACAGAAAAAGACTTCAATATATAGTGGATTTTTATTACATCAAGTCCTTCGTCTGTGAAACCCCTGTAGCCACACAAGAGGAACGGTTAGAGAGAGTGATGACGGCCTGTCTTTTCGTGCAGAAAGATCCGCATATGTTACAACGGGTGCGCGATTCAATGAATCGCGGGCACATTTATGTAACGAAGTTAAGGGTTACCATTTTGACCCATTGTTATAAATTTATTGTTTTCGCGTTATCTTTAATAAAAATTAACTAAATATCGAAGTCTTTTTCTATCAACAAGATAACATTACGTTTATGGAAAAAAACTGCTCCAGCGCCAAAACGGCTCAATTTAGACTAGGGGTTTATATGCAAAAATTTGTTTACCACAATGTCTTCTATAACCTCCCCAAGTTTGGCAACACCTTTTTGAAACACCCTGTATATAAAATTGATAAGCTGAATTCTGTAGATTTTACTCTATCTGTGAGAATCCCTTCTTAATTCGAAGCTCGATACTGTTAGAAATAGATTTATTGAAAATGTCAAGGCTTTATTTTTAAGTTTAACTTAGTTTAAAATATTGTGAAGACTAACATTATTGTTATATGTACAGTTGTAAACAGTTCTATTTGTTACACGAAATTATTAATAAATGCAGTACAAACTGTGCGATTTTCTTCGCAATTCTGTTATGAGCACACGTAACTCAATTTTCATAAGTAATATCAAAAACAATTGAAAGCTGATAGTGGGAGAGTAACATAAAGTCACAAAAAGATATATATTATTTAGGTCCCGAATATCACGCGAATGGGCCCATACGCTTGAAGTAGTTTCTACGCACTTGGTGTGTTTTACCAATTACAAAGAGTTTTTAATGTTCACCATTATTCCCTCGCATAAGTATTAGTTCTAAAGGTGGTGAAACGTGTGCTTTGCAAGCCAAATGGAACCAACAACTGCAAACAGAACTGCCACTTTAATATATAAGAGAAGCAATTCACACAGCTCAAAGTTAATACATTGTGACGACAGTTTTATCGAATTATCTCTACCATCAGTCAGAAATTCGACAGCGTACCCGTAGGTAGGAAACGTTTAAAATATCACAGCTGCACGAATGTTATTTCAGATATTTGAGAGTTCATACTATCCAGACACGCGTGCGCAATACGACGAGGGAACCTGGGAGATAAAAGCAAGAAGAAACTAAGCAGGATTCTAGATTCTAAGATTCCAAATAAATGTGCAAAGTTGGGTGGGGTACGATTTTCCCTAGTTGTCGCACGAGGAAAAAACCATGTTTGTCTCAGTCTCGGAAGCAGCTGCAGGAATCGAAGGGCACAGAACTGCCTACAAGTTGGTTGTCCAAATGTCCTACAAGGTGGCAACAGAGCCCATGAAGGGATATTTGCAGAGCGAGGTACTAGGATGGTACGAGAAGGCCAACATCGATAAACTATGTCCAGGAACGAAAAACAGAAACCTATCGGAGTTTGAAGATAATAAGAAGTGAGTGATTGCATAAAAGTAAATATGTATTCTAACATAAGTAGATATATTTCAGTCATCTCACACACAATGCCCTAAGATTGTGCGATAATTTTCAAAATAATTCCGGAATCATGACATCCACATGAAATGATCACATCTACAGCACCAAAAATTATAATCTCGCACAATGAGTGCCATGGAATGGACGCCGGAAATCATACTAACAATCTATTTTCAAAATTCAGTAAAATTCCCTAGAACTCAAGGATTTTCAAAATAACTGAAAATGACAAATGTGGCTAGGCAACCAAGCATGCAGTCAGAAATTACCGGTAACTCGGTATATTTCATGGACTTCAACGTAATTCTCGATTAAAGCAAGAATTGCGCGTAACAATTGATATACTTATGTAGTGTATATAGTAAGTATATTCGATATATCCATTATTATAGATATATTAGATACATCGATACGTTACCTGTATGTAGAACGTATATCAAACTCTGTATAGTTAATGTATTCGGTATATCAAACTTTATAGATATATCCAATGCATTCATATATTTTATGCAGTCTATGTATTAAATGTATTGAATATATCCGTTATAATAGATATCTTAGATATATTGTAATGGCATGATGCTTACAGCAAATATGGTTGCATTGATAACTTACCAAGACTAAAGAAAGATTCAGATAAGCCCAGAATTGGTATTTTAGTTATTGTAACAATATAAGTAACTAGTAAACATTGATAGTTACATAAAAAATGACTAGCAATAACTGTAATTTAATGGACAGAGGTTAGTAATTGAATAAAGCAGTATCGTCAGGGTTGCGTTCAGCTTGTATTCAATATTTGCGCTCGGTATGGCAAATGTAGCTAATTTGTGATGACCGATAGATTAATTGTGTAACGTCAAGACACGATAATGAATTCGCGTAAGCACAAAGGTGTTTCGAAGCGTTAGAGAAATTGTATGCAGCGTTTTGTATTCATATCATAATGCCAAAAATCAATAACGCAGCTAAAGGGTTTAAGCAATAGAAAACATGTTGCTATGGTGACTTAGAGTGTTAATTGTTGCGGTTTATTGGAGAAGCCAAGCCGAAAGCTTGTGTGTAGTTTTGGCTTCCCGTTTTTAATTAATTTCGTTGATAAAAGTATATTATTTGTGTCACTTGTTGAGTTTTATTTATTCGCCATTATGTCGACGCCAGCTGTGGTTAATTTAATAGTATTCCGTAGTGCAGTTCCAGAAAAAATCGAACCTGGAGCTTCCCCTATTTGTGGTTGTCTTCGAAGATAAGTTTTGACAAGTTTTGGAGCTGTGGGAAGCAGAAAGCAGAGTGCAGCCTCTAGAGGAGCCCTTGTTTGTGGTTTATAAGAAGGCAGCAACAACTAAAATATCGCCAGGAGGCAGGTATAATCTTGGCGTTCCTTTCAACCGTGGGCCGGTGCGAGGTAAGCTTTCCAGCCCGATTCAACAAGGCTGGAAGCTACCGGAAGCGGACAGCAATGTGCAGCACATGGGGGAGGCCTTTTTCGTGGTCGAGAGACAGGCAGCAGCCCCTGAAAGCGTTCCAGGAAGAAATTACGAGCTTGGAATCACTATCATGTGGAGACCGGAACTGGATTTGGCGAGCAAGCAAGAAACAAATGCGGGTTATCGTCTCTTTTCACTTGAAAAAAACAAGGTCCAGGTTAGCCAAACAAGTTGATTATTTGAAATGCATTGTTATTATTTATCTGAGGTGAACTGATTAATTGTTGGTCTATTTTTGGTCCAAATACGCTGGATTTCTGTTTTGAACAGCTTTGTTTACAGTCAAATATTTGAGGTTATCTGTCATTCCTAGCATGGTATACAATGGTAAAATGTATTCTGTGTAACAATCTAACCTTGTAAATACTCGATTCTCAATAGCTAACCGGCGCAAAAATGTTTTTATAAGATAGATAAAATATAGAAGGCAACATACCTTTATTGCAATAAAACATATATGAATGATCATAATAAGTGCTTCATTATTATAAGAAGCGCTATAAATCACTGTGGTTGAGGATTATAATTGAAAGCAATGTAAACAAAAATACGGTGACAAGTCAGAATTTATTAACAAACACAATAATTTGCATCCTGTCAAATTATAGTTATCTAGATGGTCCTGGCATTAAATTTAATTAGTAAAGTTTACCGTATACAGTATTTTAGGTTGTGATCGATGCATAATATTATAAAGTGTGATTTAATAGATTATTTGAATTATTATAACACATAAACTTTGTTCAAAGCTCAATGCCAATGTAATACATGACCGTTCCAAAATCTGTGTACGTATAAGATTACTAAATCGTAGCCCGCTTTCCAGACAGTGTAATTCATTGTGTCACTGGAGAGTGAGAATGCAATTCTAAGAGGTTTTAGTTCAAAGGGTTCGATGTTACAAATTCCACATCAGGGACCGATAGTCTAGAACTACGTGTAGTGCGATAAAGGTAGGGAAGTCCCGTACAACAAAAACACTGGATAACAGCACCGGCAATTTTCCAACTCACAAACCTATTGTAGTGTAAATTACCAAATCGATTTTCTGTTCTAGCTATAACCATGTACGCATCAAGTAAATTTAACTAAACTGAAGTACCTACAACCCTACATGGTCGTTATGATTTTAAAAACAAATGTTTATTTTTACGCAGTCGACATTTTTAGCAAGCAACTTACGAGCTTCGAATGTCTTTTATTTCTAAAGCCCTGCTAGAATTTTAACTACGAAGGCACGATGCTATTGTTTCTCTCGAAGTAAAACCTATAAATTACAATTTAGAGTAGAATCGGAGTTTTTCTTGTGTTTAAATTACGCCTGCTTATCTCTTCCCCAAGTTCTTTTCTCATACAAAAAGTGTTGCATTTGTCACCGTAATTGTCGGCCATTAGGGTTTTTTTAATTAACAAAATTAAATTTTCTGTAAACGCTTCAATCTTATTCTTTATTTCACAGCGGCGCCGGCGCTGCCGATGGTGTACAAAGTTAACGCCGGTTTTGAAATTAAACATTTATTATTTTAGGATTTTCAATTTCCATCTTGTCTTGCTGCGAAATTGAAAAGTTTCCAGGCTATTAAAGTTTCTCCAGTTCCTTCTTGCACATTTGAGTTTTACATATCATGAATAACAATGATTTATTTTCATTGATAAAGCACAATAGCAACGCGGGGAATTAGATGTCAAAATTATATTAATCATTCTTCTCAAGGTAATGTTAGGTATAATTAATTTGTAAATATGGAAAAGCATGGATCGTAATATAATATAAAGATTTCCCTTATTTTATTTTAAAATGTTATATTTTCGTTACGTATTTTTTATGTACCGACATATCAAAGCATTGAATGTCCAGTCTTGCTCCACATATTCTTATTTTAATTCCAGCATTTCAAGTAATATTTAACTTTATGTTCATAAAAGCGGTAAAGGGGCCAGCTTTTTACACTTTATTTACATCCGAATATTTTTGGAGGATTTCTGCCTGTTTTTCATAAATGCAAATTGTGCAGCGCCGATATGAATTCAGTGAAATAGGATTGGGGAAAGCTCTTTTACGATGCGTTTTATAAAACTCAGTGAAATATTTGATTCTAATAATTTAATTCAAGGTAAAATTGCATGTAGTTGTATCGATATACTTGATTGCTAAAGGCATGTGAAAAACGTTTTAGACATGCTTGGTTTCTCGTCTCTTGGAAGACGACAATTTGAAGTAAAGTGGAAACGTAATATTCTTCGCCTATTGCTCACGATCGCGACTTCCTCCTACAATATCCAATGTTTGATGTTTCTTGGGCGATATATGTGTATGGGGAAGTAATCGTATATATTGAATTTTGCGTTGTCTTCCAAAACTGGTAACAACAACATAGCCAACACTATGAGTTAAAGACCTATTTACTAAAGACCGCACTTGCTAGTTACTAACGCTACTAACTTTTACCATCTCATACAAAGTTTGAAATGCAAAGTTTGTGTGTGACGAGCAATGTCAACGTCACTGCGGCTAATGGCAAACAACCTGCACCTACTGCGGATTATATGCTTCACTCGACTTAACGTCAGCATTAGATCTATATGGACCATCCCTAGACCACTCCATAACTTATGCATGGAAGATTGGAAGTGCTATAAACAGCTAAAGCTACTGGGGTAGCTTAGTAATGCACTAAGGCATGTTGGTTTTTATAAGAGAACGTGGAAAATACAGAAGGTATAAATTATAAACTCAAATTAATGTTACACTCCACTTAAGCAGTTTCCTGCTAACCATTCAATTTATCACTGAAATAAAGTTTAATATTAATTAAGGTCGCTGTATTTCAAACATCACGAACCAAGCGCCACTCAAGATTCATTAATTCTACTCATAAGCTGCTTATGCTATCAGTGGAAGGAACAAGTTTGAAAGTCTTGAGACTGCATGCGAAATTTGACCTAACAGGATTATTACAGCTCTTCAACCACGGTCGGAACTAAGTAATTATTCTCCGCGGTATTGTATTTGCTAAACACTGGAGCGTTAATCACACCTTAATATCAGCGACACTCGGAGTTTATAAAAACTTGCACATGGTAATTGCTAAAAACTAACTAGGATAATAACAGTAATATTTGATACACTAAATTATATAAAACTTAATTCTTCAGAGGAATTCAAAATTGCAGGAACGTATTTCGTTATTTTACATCAGGAAAGAAGCATTCAGAGAGTGTTCACTGTGAGGGAAACGGCAATCTGAGTAAGGAAGAGAAGATAATCGTTGATAACTCTTGCACTAACTTATGCTTGCACTTTTTATCTTTTTTACAAACATTTTATACTTAAGCGTATAATTATGTCCGCATTTTCGAACTTTTAGTTTTAGTCTGCCTCTAATGCCGTAAGACGCATATTTTATGTTCTTTAGCTCATCCTCTAAAAGCGAATTTTTACTCTAAATTCGTCAGCAATCAAGTGCAGTATTGGTGCAATAGCTTAGCAACTCTCATCTACGGAACAATTTATTGCACTACCCTCACGTAGTTTGACGTTTTACTTAATTTATTTTAGGATTTTTATTTGAGTAAACTTCCTATAATATTCCCGTAATCTTCCATAGTATTTAATGCTGGTTAACCCATTTTCAATAACTCACATCGTGGATTGCCCATCGCACGTTGCGAAGGAGCCCAACTACTTCGTCACACTTCATCTAACGCGATCTCCTTGGCTAGTACGTACGTGCGTACATGCATCCTTTTAACACCCGTGATCAACGATTGTATGGAGGTCAGATATATTTTAGAGAGTTCAACAAAAATAGTGTAACAAGTTAAATTGTGTTTTGCTGGAGAATGCTTACTACTAATCTTAATTCATTGTAATTTACGGCTAGTAGACTGTCGTGCCTCAACTATTTCGGATGGTTCTGCAAGGTGTACCACGCTAAGTCATAGAACCTGGTGCTCTAAACTGTTAGGTTACTTGTAACAATTAAAAAGAGTTTATTGTATTATTTTGCGCGAGGCTTCCCTTCGACTTACGGTTGTGGGTTCTTTATTATAATTCAACGTAGATATAGGACACGTCCTTCCATTTGACCCCAAATTTACGTACGGGAGAGCTGGTGCTTTTTTGGTTACAGGCCTTATCTATCGAAAGGTTTCTAGACAAGTATTCATTAGAAAGATTTGCCTTATTTTACCTAGTTAAATGAATAGAAACATCTTAATGAATAAATGCTACAGTATCGTCAGATAGTATATTCGGCAGTATTAATAATGCAGCTACATTTAAAAATATAGCGATGGTTTTATCGAAGGAAACTTACTTCATATCACATTGTATTGATGAAATTTCAATGAATAAACAAAGGCTCAGAAAAAGTTTTTTGGTTTTCTGAATCAACATTCACCAGATTTCCAGTAAAATAAACCAGTTCTAGTTACTATACAAGCAGAACTATTCTCAGCCGCTAAGCGCTCCAATACTCAATAGGAATAAAATAAACCAATTACAATCATGAAACAATTTAAAGTAAGGAGTACAGCGAGCTGTGAATACCCAAACGGCCCCGTGACCTATAGCGCTCAACGGGCCAGCTAACTACTCCAGAGGAGGAAGTAGGTTTACACTAAACTGATCAAATTCAAATACGAGAGCCACCATCTTGTTTGCTCAGCAACTTGCAAATCTAGATTGAAAGATACTTCGATATTATAAGGTAACTTACAAAGGACAGAACTAACAAATAACATCAAAACGCAGACCCCCCCGAATGGGACATAAATGTGGCGCAATTAAAGTGATGTAAAAAGCGACAATTTCCTCCTACCGACATGTAGTACTGAATCTATGGTATTTAAATATGAATAATTAGGGGCGAATCTAATAATACACCCGAAACGTGATCAAGCAACGATCACTATGTCATGTTCATCATAAATACATGCTTAACACACAAAGATACATAACACAAGTTACATACGTACTACATAGAAAATAATAATTCATCACTAAGTTCAACTTTTAATATGAAAATGTCAATATAGTAACAGCTCAGTATAGAGTTCCCAAATTACGTGAATATACTTTGAATTGCGACAAATTAAAATGAAAGGAGGTAACTTATCTGTCGTCCCCGGGGCCAGTCAAGAAACGCAAAATCAAAACACTACAATACGACGAAAAATACCAAATCCACAAAGCCCACCAAATAGCCAAAAATCAATTCGAAAAGAAATATACAAATCCTAAACATATAAACTCCATCGGTACACTAATTCCGAAACCCCAAATCGAACTCACACTCACAAAGAAAAGAAAAAAGGATAGGTATACTATCTGCAATAATAGTACACATCAGTGTATAGACGCGAAGAGCCTTTATAAAACTCACGTTTGACGTATATCGGCTTAACGTTCTTTCCCCCAGTCCTAAGTAACTTAATCGGGAAATGAAGACTCGTTTTTATGTGCTAACGCCTGAGTGCTTCAATCTCCAGAGCAAGTGCTAAATTATCGAACCGATCTAGAATGAAATGCGTGAAGGCAAATTGCAACGCCTAAAGGATTTGAAAAAATAAAGGAGGTAAGCCCAATCACTAAAAATTCAAAACCCACATAATGGAAAGACGCAAAAAAAATCTCAATCTTTAACGTAGCAGCGAATGTTGTTTATGCAATTTTTTTGCGGGTCCTTCAAATGGTAAAGCAGAAATCAATCATTCGAGAGAGAGTGGCCGAAAAGTGATTTCGCCACTACAATAAGAAGAAATAACCCTAGCTGCATGAGTAAATGTCTAAGCGAATACGCTATATTTCAAGGCAAC
>CALNHX010009582.1:0-48460 GCA_940337035.1 Agriotes lineatus | reverse complement strand
GTCAAAAACATTTTAATAAAAAATAACTACCCAATTGAATTTATATACTCATATTAAAAAAATAATAAGTAAACTCAAAAATAAGAACAATAACAAAATAGCATCTTAACTATTAACTTATACCCTAATTGCTTAGTTCAAGATTTCAACAATTATCAGTAGGTATATTGAAAATAGCAACTATAATTCTATTCCATATTTCCTAAATTATCACAACAGTTAAAAAACATTAAACAACAACAACATTAAAGTATCTTTTAAAACAGTGGTTCCCAAACTTTTTTGGGCCAAAGACCCCTTTCCCAAAAATAGTTAATACCATAGACCCCCCCACTGTAACTCGTTCTTTTACTTGCTAATAGCACGTTTGAAAATCACCGGTTTTCCATAATTTGATAAGATCTGATTTTTTGGAGTCGATGCTGTCTGTAAGCGATGGTAAATTAAATGGTACTTTTCCAATCGCATTTAACAAAGCAAGTTCGGCGTGCAAAAAAGTTGTTTCAACATGCATTCGTCCTGTACATGTTCAAACTCGTGTAGCAGCAGTGTGTTGAGACGAACCTTGTTTCATCATTTCATCTACTTATGTTAATTTTGTGAAGTGTTAATTAGTACATACTTATATACTTTACCATTAAGTTTACATACGATAAGTTGATATTGAAAGATTTAAATAACGGCCTGTTGGGGGGTCAATTTTAAAATGCCTTCGACCCCCATTTTTATGCACTGAATTTATTGACCCCCGAGAGATCGATATCGACCCCTCGACCACTTTGGGAATCGCTGATTTAAAGTGATGATATAATTACATATCATTTCTTTAAAAACTTAAAGGACAAATCTGAAATTCAATCTGAATCTAATATTGTTTATCAGATCAATTGCAATAATTGTGATGCCAATTACATTGTTCAAACTAAAAAAAAACTAATAAAAAGATTAAAGCAACATAAAACTTCAATAAAAAGTACAAATTTAACTCCCAGTAAACCTAATACTGCACTTTTAGGTCATGCTGTAGGCCTATTCTATAATTTTGACTTTAGTAATCCTAAAATTTTGCAAAGGGAACCACACTTACAAAAAATCGATTTACGAAATGTTAGAAATAAAAAATATTCAAAATCTATTAATTATAAAACCGATATTGAAAACTTACATATTATAACATTCTCTAACTAGGGTTTCCAGTCCCGGAATCCGATCTCGGGACAGTCCCGGGATTCTACCACAAAAACCGAGTCCCTGGACCACAGCCAGCCCAGGCGAAGTCCCGGGACCATGTCAACATGCGTGAGTATACTCGATATCAGAGAATTAGGACGGGTATTCACTGGAGTCCGGCGTATTACTCATGCCTCTTGTACATTCTGCATTATTTACGTTTTGCGTAAGGCAGGAGAGGTATTGCTTTCGGTAGATTAGAATTAAACCTGTGTGTTGTTTCAGCCACATTTGCATATTTTTTTCTATTTACGTATTTGTCTGTTTTTGTTTGTTGGATTTAGATATGTGCGAAAAGCTGAATAATTTATATTTTTGGGTTTTAAGTGTGTTCGTTATTTGTCTGCTAAAGCTTTACAATTAGAATGAATTCCGATTCGCAACCTACCTTCATTCTACATTTAAAAAAATAACGATTTTAAGTCATTATGGCAATAGTTTTATATATTGAAGATACCAAAACAATTGGCGAAATGTAAAGTGGGTTCCTACAAAATTATCATAATCAGAAGCAGCTTGACGAAAGGATTACACAAGCACTTTGCAGTTCAAACAAAAGCAAAAGCGACATACATTTTTAGTAGGTACCAGAAGAAAACAATGAAGTTGTAGACGAGCCCCAACGCAAATTATCAGCACAGACATACTTTATTTAACTTAAAACACTTGTTTTTCTTTGGAAATTTTATTCGGAAATTTCACCTGAACACTATTTCTCTTTCGGGATCTTCGGGACTAGTCCAGGGACTTGAAATTTAGCTCGTAAGTCTCGAAAACACTTTTGGTCAGGGACTTGGAAACCCTATCTCTAACCCTTTTTTGTAAGTAAATATTTTCACTTTTACATTAAACTAAACACATAATTCTTGTAAACATCAATTTTTGACATCAATTTTATCACTTTGTCTCTACCCTCATAATACCTTTATACAACAAAATATTTAAACTAACGAGATCAACCTGAATTTTAACATTTCTTAATGAAATTATCTACAAATCCTCCTATTATAAATGTATTATTTAATAATGACATCAGGAAGTGTTAATTCCTCCCGTTTAGTATTACCACAAATTGTTTTTAGGTAAGGAATATTCAAGATGCATTATTTGATATTATCCTAACTTCTGCCCTCATTTTAGAGTAATTTTGTTCTGTTAAAAACTGTAATTATGATATTCTATTTCGTTTGATGAAGTATGCTAACTGCAAACGAAACGTTACGTAACACAGAAGATAATTACAATGAATTGTAGGAAGTTTAGATGTGTTAATTATTTTCCATCCCAATTTTTAAAACGAAATATTAACCACAGCTGTCACTTTCACTGGTGTTATAAAAAATTAGTAGGTGTCTCGATAGAGCCCTCAAATGGGGTCGATCGGGAAAGAAAAGATAAAAAAAAAGATTTAACAAGAAAAATATGAAAGAAAAGCTCAAAAAATAACACAAAAAGAAGTTTGTTTAGAACTATTTATAAAATGTCAAAAATACTCATTAAATATTACATATTAGGAAATTCAAAATACTTTTAATTTAAAAACTAGGGATGAAAGCTAATGAACACAAAACACACAAAAAAATCATGATTACTAATTTAAATACTCCCTTTTTGGCTCGATTTCTTTTTGGGAACTCGAAGCCACCTCATCAGTTTAGGCATAAAATTTTTTATTCGTTCTTTACTAACTTTGGAGATATCATCTACTGAAGGAAAAAGTAAAACAATATTCCTTTTTTCTATTTGGCCGTAGGAACTTCATAATGAACAGCTTATTTATCTCCTGGACTAAGCCAATAAAATATTTGTCTTCTTTGTCGGTGCAATATTGAATTTCAAGGAAGTTTTCTTTTTTTTAATTCTCCACGTCCACCTCGTCTTCATCAGAAGAAGATGATGAAGCATTGGTTGCTTCCGGAACGTTGAGCTCCTCAAACTCATCAAGAGAATACAAGTGCTTTCTGTTGACATTCTGGCTACTTGATTGGGATGAGTCAGCTGCAAAAAAATCGGTGCACATCGCAATATTTTAGGGGGTAAGGGATGGGATGTCTTACGGACTGTGGAACTCCGATGGAATAAAAAGATACGATCCTTGTGGTCATTGGCGAATAGACAGACTGTGGAGAGTTTGGGAACTGTTCACTTGCCAATCCGTTTAAATAAAAAAATATAACTATTGATGACGTAATTGTCCCGGATGTCCCTCACACATTAATTTTGGGAATAGATTTTTGGAAATCTGTGGTTATAGTACCCGACATATTTCAAGGAGAGTGGGAATTTTCAAAACCCAATTTAGCAACCATTAGTACTCCTACAGGAACCTTGCAGTCAGACTTAGATTTGAACACTGAACAGCGAAGCCCCTTGCATACTATGGTTAGTCGACATTTTTCGACCGGTAACGCGGAACTTGGATGCGCCAAATACGTCGAACACAAAATCACGACGGCGGCGGCGGCATTAAACAAAGAAAAACTCCGTTCACATCTTTTTGGCATGAAGATTGGCCATGACAGTTTTCTCAATTTAGCTGTGTATAATTACTTTGTTGCAGGGCCGCAACTAAGCAAAATTATTATTATTATTAGTTACATAAAGGCAGGCGGCTATTAGCCGATATGCCCCATACAGTGAACTTAAGCTAAACTAAATAAAAAAAACTATATTACCTATCTAAGTATAAATCAAGACTATTCATAAACATATTTACATTAGTAGAGTTAACAACTGTTTCTGGTAAATTATTCCAAAAAACCCCCATCAAATTTATTGTCACTTAACAGAACATAATATTGTTGCCAGATGGACTACTTACTTTGATAGTACATGTGGAGAAATGTTTAAAATCTAAAGTATTGCACGACCTTCCACGTACTAATTAAAAATGTCTCTATTTACAAAATTGCTGAAACTGGATACAATTACTAACTTCCATTTTCTATTCTGCTTAAATATGAAAACTTTGCATTTGAAGGTGTTTTGTTATGTTTTCTAACCTAAAAACATTTGGTAACCATAACCTCAAATGTAAACCTCGTTTAATCACAACAAAGCAGGGCCGTAACTAGGTATAGGCAGAGTAGGCCCCTGCCTACAGGCGCAAGCGACCAGGGGCGCCAAAATGGCAGTGGGAAAAAAATTTCTTTCATGCTAATGAAACAAAAACAAATCAAGGAGTGGTCAATTTTACGGACAAATCAATTTGCAATATTAAGGATTTTAGCCTAAATAATTCTAATTATAATCATGGGAACTGCTCCCAATCTGGTCGACACATTACATTCCATGCTAACCATCATTTTCTAAATTATAACAAATTACGAAGTTTGTAAAGTCAATATGTCAAGACAGAGTGTCTCACACAGGCTTAATATCAATAGAAAGACCCCTTACAAATGATCTCATTTGAACAATAGATTTAAAAATTTGCAGCAAAAAAAGGAAGAAAAACTTGTAGCTAAAATAAACACCAATAAATTAAACCTTTAAGGTTAGGTGACAGGTACGAAAAGTACTTTTATCTACGACCACTACTAAAAGTAGGCCTTCGGCTTCGTTTCATAATTTTCATGTCTCGTGCATAAACGTCAACTCTTAGCACTTGTTGCATAAATAGCTATTAAGTATTATTATTATTTATGTTTTGTGTTCATATGATACTAAGCATAACCGTGTGAAATTATTAGTTAGAATTGCGTTTTATGTTTTTTATTCGAATTTCCATTATTTTGTTTGTGTTTCTAATAACACTGAAATAGTAAAAGAAAAAGCTTAGTAATGCGAATTACATTAATTCACAAAGAAAGGGAAAAAATCGCATTCGGTGGGATACGAACCCGTGTTCCTAGAGGAAATCTGATTTGTAATGCGAACAAACTGCGCCCGACTGGCCACAATAAAAACGTGACTGACGCAGACAAGCAGACACGCAGGCCGAACACGCATCATCCTTTATCTAATAGACTTGTCTGTCCGGGACGCTGTTTTGTCTGTCCGGGACGCTGTTTCAGCAGCCAAACCGTAAGAGATAGAGAAAAAAGTTATTAAAGTTATATGTCTGGAATGGTCATGTCAGGTCAGGAACCGAATTTCAGTCACGTGACACTTCCGATTTTCGAGAAATCACGTGATCTCTCGAAAACCGGAAGTGTCAGTACACTGTTTCAGCAGTCAAACGGAGCTGCGACCCTCTGCGCCTTAAAACCTCGATCGGTTAGGCAACCACTTTGACAGCTTCTAGAATGTTCCGATGCGGCGTACCACTTTGACACCTTCCAGGTCTGGGTACAGTTTTTATTTAATACGCGTTCTATTTGAAAAACGGTCTTTTTTGTTTTTTTAAATGAGACATTTGTCTCACTGGGTTCTAGTATCTTTATAATAAATCACAACACTACATGCCATGTTAAACCGTTAAAAGTACCAAGGCTTTATTCAACGGTTTACTATTTTCCGGTTTTGTAAACAAACTTTTCATTACTTTTAATAGAGATATTATCGCAAAAAGCAGTTATTTATTATGCCGATTGGTTGTGTTTTTTAAAAACTACGAGCAGAAGTATATTTCATCTAATAATAAAGAAGGTATATTATTGGCTTACTGAATGCGCCCAAAGGCTAGGTTTAACTACACCCTTACAAATCGATTTTCCGTCTTTGCCGCGCGATACTAGTTCAGGTGGCATTCGTGGCAAGAAGATCTGCGCTCGCCTCACACTAATGCGCGAAACTTTAAATTCGGCATACGCCGCAGACTACAGGTAGTTTATATATAAGGAAATAATATATGTTTTGTTGTATTCATAATATAATGTGTACTCCCGTTATTATAATTATTGTTTTATATTTTTGTCTTGTTATTTAATTTTATTTATACTTTATTTTGTGTTAGACGCATTTTTGTGTTATATTAAAATGATGAAACAATAATTGTACTGACCGGGGGTGGACGTCCCTCTAGCGCCTTCAACTTCAACTATTGTTGCAACCCGTATAGAAGTAGTAAGTATCCGATGTCTACTGATCTTTCACATTACAGCACTTACTTTAAATCGGTAAATCCGCTCGGCTGCTACCCGCTGCAGAACCACTAGGCGGAGCAACATGTCTTCACGGGATCCCTAGCCGGAACAACATGTCTTTTCTCCCTTTAATTATCATATAATCATCCATCACGAGCAAGAACCTCTGGAATTTATCGTTTGCTGTAGTTTCCAAAAAAAGCTACTAACATGATGAAAGCAACTAACACGTACATTCTACAGTATCTATCATCTTACGCATTAACTAAGAATACCCATAGCACCGCATTGTTGCAACTCATCCTATTACAATTAATTATTGCTTCGAATAATCGCATACGCCAACAACTCCGAAAAATAGGACGCTTTCACCAAACATACGTCGCGTCAGTGCAAGAACTCTAAATATTCTGCCCCGACTGGAATTCTATCGCTGACCAGTACACATGCTTCGACGCGGTACATTAGTTACACCTCCACTTTGGTTCTATTTGCCAAGATTGCATTATATTTTAGGGTTAAACATTTTCCAGAAATGTTAAGCATAGTAACCAAAACTTAAAAATAATGCACCTTTACAAACTACCAAATATTTTAACCTTAGCATATACTATTTTATCTACAACCACTACTAAAAGTAGGCCTTTTAGCGCTAGCTTGTTTCACTAAAAGTGACGTTTTATAGTTTACCGTGGTTAAAGAAATCAGCTGTTTACTTTTAGCCTATGTGCTAAGAGTAAAGTGAGGTTATAAAACTACAATTTCGAATTGGAAGTGAAGTTGTAGAGTTATTCTAGTTGCTTCTTGCGTTACAGGTAAAGTGTTGTTGAAATAATTAAAGCGTTATGTAATGTATACAGTCAGATGTGGAGTATTAATAATTACCTTTCGTAACTGACCTTGACAGCACTGGCTTCGGAAACATTCGCCCGCGCACATGGCCTACTGTTTATTATGACATAAATTAGAAGTGTCGTAGATGCAAACCTTTGTTAAATCGATATTTATGGATTAATAACAGTAAAATTAAGGTCGTAGATAAAATATTGTATGCAACGAGTGCTAAAAGTCGTTTATGCCTTCGGCTTCGTTTCATAATTTTCATGTCTCGTGCATAAACGTCGACTTTTAGCACTTGTTGCATAAATAGCTATTAACAGTTAGTTGATTATTTTTAAAACTTTTAAATTAAAATTTCTGAATTTGGTTTTGAATATCTACCTATTTGTTTTCAATATACATCATAAATACTGAAATAAATGCAGATGTCACTAAAATAAGTATTTTATGTCACCTCTATCGTTAGTGTACTGAGGGGCGCAAAAATGTTGGTTTTCCTACAGTACTTTATTAAAGACACTAGTCTCTTAGAAAACGTCCAGCGCCGATTTAGTAAGCTGCCTGCGTCCGTCAAACATTTAACTTATCCCGAGAGATTGCAATGTTTAGGTCAAACCTCCTTAACTGATAGGCGACTGCGCGGAGACTTAATTGAAACTTTTAAGATACTTAATGGTTTCTACTCTTGTAATAATGTGAAAGAACTTTTTATACTCAACCCCGATTCTAGTAGACGTGGCCATTCTTTTAAATTGTACAAAGTACAATTTAGAAAACTACCACGACAGTATTTTTTTAGTTTACGTGTTTGTAATTTTTGGAATAATTTACCAGAAACAGTTGTTAACTCTACTAATGTAAATATGTTTAAGAATAGTCTTGATTTATACTTAGATAGGTAATATAGTTTTTTTTTAGTTAGTTTAGCTTAAGTTCACTGTATGGGGCATATCGGCAAATAACCGCCTGCCTTTATGTAACTAATAATAATAATAATTTTGCTTAGTTACGGCCCTGCAACAAAGTAATTATACACAGCTAAATTGAGAAAACTGTCATGGCCAATCTTCATGCCAAAAAGATGTAAACGGAGTTTTTCTTTGTTTAATGCCGCCGCCGCCGTCGTGATTTTGTGTTCGACGTATTTGGCGCATCCAAGTTCGGCGTTACCAGTCGAAAAATGTCGACTAACCATAGTATGCAAGGGGTTTCGCTGTTCAGTGTTCAAATCTAAGTCTGACTGAAAGGTTCCTGTAGGAATACTAATGGTTGCTAAATTGGGTTTTGAAAATTCCCACTCCCACTCATATGTCGGGTACCCACAGATTTCCAAAAATCTATTCCCAAAATTAATGTGTGAGGAACATCCGGGACAATTACGTCATCAATAGTTATATATTTTTTTTTAAACGGATTGGCAAGTGAACAGTCCCCAAACTCTCCACAGTCTGTCTATTCGCCAATGACCACAAGGGTGATATCTTTTTATTCCATCGGAGTTCCACAGTACGTAAAACATCCCATCCCTTACCCCCTAAAATATTGCGATGTGCACCGATTTTTTTGCAGCTGACTCATCCCAATCAAGTAGCCAGAATGTCAACAGAAAGCACTTGTATTCTCTTGATGAGTTTGAGAAGTCTGCAACGTGTAGGCCAAGATTATAGTTTGATAGTTGGCGGCTGTAAAACATATCGCTGTGTGTTAAAGTTGGTGTAAAGATCACTTGTTCTAAATCCATTGTCATTACTAAGGTGTCACTTGTCGGTTCTTGTGATTGAAGGCTATCAGTGTTCAGCTGTTGCCTTGCTCTTTCTGCTTTCCGCTGATGCAGCTCCAATTTAGCTTTAAATGACCTCTGTTCTAAACCATCAGACTCTCTTATTTTGCAATTCAGCAAATCACAAGTGGAACATGTGTCAGACTTCGGTTTTCCAAAGCGAAGGTGAGGAAAATTTCTATGAAATGTGTCCGAGTAGAATCTATAGTTCACTGCAGTATCTGGATACTTTTTGCAAAAAGCAACAAACACACGGTTTATATTTAGATCAGGACTAAGAAATTGTTTTTGGGATTTGCTCCTGCTGTAATGATTCTCTTCTCTTGGAAATGTTTCTATATGTTGTATTACCTGATCTTTAATATCTTGAGTGTATTTTCTAGGTTTATTTACCTTGCCCCTATTATCCTCGTAAATACTACTTCCTGACTTCTTTTTTTGGACGAGTCCTTGAATTTTCTTGTTACTCAACGCAAAAATACTCTTGAGCGTATTGCGTCATACTGGAACATGGTCCCCTTTTCCGTTGGGCACAGCATAATATATGGTCACTTGACGACGACTGTGTGTGGGGTCGTCATAATTTCCATGGCGCCGTCGACTTATTTTACCAACTTGTATTAAACCTAATAAATATGTCTTCTGCTTTATCGGGTCTTTTATTTTATAAAAATCATTAAACAAACGCCCTTGTTGCTCCAACTCGATACGTTTGCATTGCAGCTTGCAGCGACAAACAGCCTACAAGAAAAATAAAAATTTATTTTAAATAAAGCTATAACCTATAAATTTAATGTAATGGAAAACTTACAGTTTCAGGTGGTTGTTTAGCAGAAATTACTGCTCCCGAGTAGGTTGTATATTCCATACCACTAGTTCTTAATCGTCTTCTTTCATGAATTACTCTTGTACACCTCTTTTCCTTCTTTTTTTTTCTGTCACTGTCATGTAGCTCCATGATTCAAAACTCAAATAATTATTGGCAAAATGGCACTTAGATCCTTTAGATCTTAAAAATGTTCTGGCACTAAGGTCACTATATCAATATATATTGATATAGTGACCTTATCTGGCACCAGAGCCCTACTGGCTCTGTCTGGCACTAGAGTACCTGTATAAGCCATTCACGACCTTTTTGGGACAGAGTTGGCTATGATTTTTTCTTTTCATGTTGGACTAACTGATTCGGTGATGTAGCGGATACAACTTTATTTTTCTGTCAGTGTCTGTTCGATATTTTCTTGTCACCGCATTGCCAGATTTATTATTTTAATATTCGTAAGAAAATAAATGATTTATCAAATGTGTAAAAATAATTTTAATTTCCGTCAAAGGAAAAGGCAAAATGCCCAAAATAATTTTGTTACAACAAAAAATTTCCATTAAACGATGCTACTTCCAATTTAAAAAGGACAGACCAAATTTAAAAGAACGCGAGTCGATGTGGAGACTAGAGAATATCCGGCAACAATGTACCTATTCAGAAAATATAACCTTAAACTGAAAACAACCTAACCTAACACAAAAAGTGTCAATTTCCGTGAGGGAGTTTAGTTGCAACAGAGGTTCTGCCAACAAAATTACTAGATGGTCATAGCCTCACCTGACCCAAAAAGATCGTGAACGGCTTATATATAGTAAGAGTAGAGCAAACGCGGCAACAGCATTTCATTGGTTGGATCCCTTTTGGATCCCATTAGAATTTAAAAATTTAGTTGGCACGTGTGCTTTCGATTTTTTGAATTAGTGACATTGAAATTGTCAGATTTATTGCACTTTCGAAGTAAGTACATATTTCATTATCATGACCGGTTGTTGCTGGCCGGGGTGTAATAACCGTTCAGAAAATGATATACATCCTGTAAGCATACTCAAAAACCCAGCAACAAAACAAATTTGGTTAAACAGCATCGACAGAGAAAATTATAAATCCAAACGACCAAGAATATGTGAAAATTATTTTGGAAAGAATCAGAGGGAATTTGGAGTACGCTTTAGTTTTCATGTTAGGTAGGAAAACTAGTGTCATCTTAATTTTCTTTTTATTTCATTAATCCTTACTTTTAGGAGTTATTACAAGTAGATGGAAGCACGCCAGTATAAAATTTTAAGACTGTATCACTATTTGGAGTCCTACATTTAAATATTATTCAATCTATGTTCCTCAGGTCTAGATGTGAACAGAAAATGAATATAAAGTTGGCTTAATACCACTGTATTTACTAGTCAATAAATAAAAGTTTATTACATGGCATAAAGCACATTTAGTTTCAACTTCTTACCACGACTAAATACAAAATAATTTATAGTCAACTATAACCTATGACAGTTGTAACTAACTTCACAGGATAAATCCCTTCATTATATTAATGTAGTCGACTGTGAAATTGTGACTAACTTCGCTTCATGGATCCCTAAATGTCATCGTTTGCCCTACTCTTACTATATACAGGTACTCTATCTGGTACAACTATATACAGGGACTCTATCTGGCACATACAGATAGCGGCATCTGTTGAGCTACAGCTGAGCACTAAATGCATCGATGGCACTTAGCGCTTTTACAGTATTAATAGGCTTGGCACATAGAACCTTGTGACGTGCAGAACAAAAATGTTTGTATTTTGGCACTTAGACCCCTTAGAATTTACACTCTTCAATTGTACTTTGTCTGGCGACTTCGTAAGAATGTTCCTTCAAACTCCTTGTAATTTTCATCAAATTGTGTCACCTTTCCAATAAAATATTTGGTTTTCGCGGATTTTTCTACCACAAAGGCAACTAGTAACCACATTGATTTTTCAATTTCCTCTTTTTTAATTGGTAAAACATTATTAAAAAATCTTCCATGCGTGTATAATCCATGTTGATTTTCATTACTGGTAGACCTTTTTATGGTCAATAAATCATTTTTTTCTTGCTGACTCTCTTCTTCTACTTCTTGTTGGTCCCCGTCTTCTACTTCTTGATTTTCATCACTTTCTTCCTCAAAATCTATTGGACCCATACTGCTATCGCTGTCATGGTGTGACACATCATCCTCTACTTCACTCTCACTTGAATTAGAAAAATCGGCCCCGGTAATACTTTTCCCTGGAGGTACCTTAATTTTCTTTCGTCTCTTTTTCTCAGTGCCACTGTTACTAGTATTTCCATATCGCATTTCTTTTAATAATGTTACAACGGAGCTAGTCATCTCCTGTGCGACTCCATTATCTTCGGCAGGTTCCTGTGGAAGCCTACTTAAAACCTCTTCACGATTCAAGGGGGAAATTCCGCATTTTCTGAATCCGGACTGAACACTCTTTTTTTAATTTTGCGCTATTTCACCCATCAATTCTTTAAGCAAATGGGGAACTTTGTCTTTGGGAATACTTGCAGCTTTCTCCCCAGACCCCATTCTCCACTTCTCCATTACTTTCCGCCAACCTGCTTTGAGCGGCCGGAAGAATGCGACATTGTTGTGTCATATGGGTAGAATTGGCGGGTAAAAAAATAAAACAAATATTGTGGTCCATACACATTTTAAAAGTTTTAGAAGAAAAATGGGATGAAAGATTATCTCCTATCAATACCTTCTTCCCAGGAAGGTTTCTTAAAGCCAGAATGGCGGTTTTTTCGACCCAATCTTCGAAAGAATTGGAGTCGAACCACCCACTATTGCTTCGATTATATCGGGTTTCTTTTGGACCCCCCACGGTCCACGATTGATATAAATTATGTGCTTTATAGACTATATAGGGTGGCAATACCTTGCCATCTGCCGTTGCCGCGAACATAAGAGATGTTGCACTCTTACTATAGTTGCACACCCTTTCTGGATAACGACAACCACGTTTGGAAATAACCCGTTTTAGGCCTGGGTCGTCAAAATTCAAAATGTTTGTCGGCGGAACTCCTTGTAACTCGTTGGTAAGGTTATCGAAATAGTTATTGAGTTCCTCTCGGAAAACTTTTGCCCTAGAACGTTTTATGTTCTGGCATAATCTGGTCCTTAACTTATCCTTATGCCGTTTTAAAAAACGAGTATGCAAAGTCACGGCCTGGAAGGTTGTTCTTAAATTTTTGAATTTTTTCCCCTGTTTTCGAGATAAACTTTGACCATTTTTCTTAGATCATAGTGATCTAAAGGGTAACCCCAATCACTGCAGGTTATTAATTGCTCTACAATCAGATCTTCTTCGATGGAGGATAATCGAGGTTGTCCTCCATGTTTCTTTAAATTAGGATTCTTACGGTGACGGTAGAGAACAGAATAGTGGATTTTGTATTTTGCCGCAGCCTGTCTATACGTTAAACCACGATTAATGTCATCAAGAGCAGCTTGTAATGTATCTTTGTCGACTTTTTTGTAAATTTTGCTCCGTGGATCATGTATATAATGTCTCGGCATCGTCTGTAATGAAGAAAAAAAATAACTATGGGGTGAATAGAAACATCAGGGTGAATAGAAACACCATGTTCCTATCCACCCCAATTTAACCTAAAAATTTTCATTTTTTTCATAACATTTTTTTTTTAATTTGACGGTGTGCCTTTTGAACAAAATGATCCTATTACATATACTGCGAATAGGGTAAACCATACAGTCATCGGCCACCAGAGAGTGATTGGCCAGGTGGCAGAATATTGTCAGTATTAGAAATATTTATTTTTAGTGTATTTTGATGAAATAATATCGTGGTGGCAACACTGCCAAAACTACACAATAAATTTAGCGGCTATAGCATCTAACCTCAAATAATAAACGTCATATGTGCTCCATGGTGTGTTCAGTGAATGAGTTTGTTCTAAAAACTAACCAAAATCGTTAAGACGTGGTGGTCGATAAACAAGCATTACATCCAAGGTATGAGAATTTTAGCACGTGCATGGATTTTTTTAGCTATATTGATGTTTGAACTTAATTCTTATTTGAGCGGGAACATAATTTTTAGGTTACATTTTTATTTAATTGGCTATGCCCATCACTGATTGCAAAAATGCCTAAGACTATAGTCATTGGCCATCTGGCCAATCACTGTATTGTGAAATATTTTAGGAATTGTAGATTTTTACGTTTAGAATGATATGATAGACACATTTAATTCATACAATACCTTAGTTCATGTTAAAATATTACTTATAACAGTGCTTGGCCATATGCCAATAACTGTACTTTGCAACTGGCCAATAACTGTAGTCTTTCTTATTCAGATGCCTAAAGTAGAAGAGGGTGGAAAATATAAAAAACGGTACACCGAGGAGGATGTTTTATCAGCTGTAAAAGCCATACAAAATGGAATGTCACAGAGGAAGGCGGCTTCAACATTTGGCGTACCGAGACAAACACTGCAATTTCGCCAAAGCGATAAATTCAATAATAAAACAAATTTAGGGCCAAGCCCTGTTCTCGACCACGACGAAGAAAATGTTTTAGAAGAATGGATTCTTTATTGTTTTCAAAAAGGTTTTCCAGTCAGAAAACTGGATATTCAAGCATCAGTAAAAAAATTTCTGGATTCTAAACCTCGACAAAATCCGTTCAAAAACAATTTGCCTGGGGACGGGTGGTACAAAGCCTTTCTTAAACGCCACCCTGCACTTACCCATCGAACAGCAGAATCTGTTACGGCAGCCAGTTCAACAGTATCTGAAGGAGACATTCGCAAATGGTTTGTTTCTATAAAAGAATATCTTGAATTAAAAGGTTTCGACGATATATTGCTAGATCCGTCAAGAGTATTGAATGGGGACGAAACATGTTTTTACCTTTGTCCCAAAAACACTAAGGTTTTGGCTCCTAAAGGCGCTAAAAATGTTTACGAAATCGATTCGGCTCAATCCAAATTAAACATAACGGTAATGTTTACCTTTTCAGCGGCGGGGGATGTTACCGACCCAATGCTAATATACCCTTACAAAAGACTACCGACTGCCATTATTAATTCTGTTCGATCATGTTCATCTACGTGGGGAGTGGCTCACAGTGACAATGGTTGGATGAAGACGGAGATCTTTTATGAATACATAGGAAATGTATTACATCCATGTCTGAAAAGGAGTGGGGTTAAGTTTCCGGTGATTCTTTTTGTAGCTGGGCATACCACTCATCAAACCTTTCAATTAAGTCAACTTTGCACCAAATTGGAGATTATATTAATAGCACTTTACCCAAATGCCACCAGGATAATGCAGCCCGCCGATGTATCTGCTTTTAAACCCTTGAAAACAGGGTGGAAGAGAGCTGTCTTAGAATATAAAAGAAATAACCCTCGTGAAGCATTAACGAAAGAGAGATTTGCTCCTGTTTTAAAGTCTGTTGTAGATAAATGGACTAAGGCGGAGACTATTAAAAATGGCTTTAGGAGCAGCGGTTTGTACACCCTGGAACCCATCTGCGATTGACTTCACTAAATGCCTTGGAAAGAATAAAACAAACATTATCGCCACTGAACAAGGAATTGCAGAAGATGGTGTATATATTTCTTATAAACAATTTAAGGATATAGTAGGAGAAGAAAAAATTGAATTATTTACTCAAGGAATTCATGAACATGTTGAATATACCGATGAATTTTTGTTGTTACACAGGATATATAAAGAATTTAAATTAAAAGACAGCAACATAAAGAATACATTTGAAATTTCGAATTCAATAACTAATATATTTAATAACACTGAAAAAAAACAGTTTAGATCAAAACTTTGACATAGAAAATTTGGATTTTGTCTATGTTGACCAAAACATGCAATTTAACAATATCGTGATGGAAGCAGTTGACACTACTGTGCTGCAAGATCATGAAGAGCAAAATGAAAGTGTAAAGAGCAATGAATATGATTTGACTGTCCATGAAGAAGAAAAATTGCTGAGAGAAATATTAACTGATAATAATATAAGTGAAGTTGATTCAAATATGAATGCTTTAGGAGACAGATTATTAAGAAAAACCCATAATCAAGAGACTAATGAAGCCGAATATGACCAACATGACCCAAAGGAAGACTGCATACCAATGCATGAAAATACTGAAAGTTTATTAGACACGTCTCTACGAGATTATATAATTTGGCCAAAAACTCCTGAAAGAAAAGGAAAGAACCAAAGCGAGAGATTGCCTTTTGTATTAACAAGTTCCGGGTGGAAAAAAATTCAAGAAAAGAAACTGGAAGCTAAAAAAGAAGAAGAAGAAAAAAAGAATAAGAGGAAAACAGAAAGAATCCTTAAGAAAGCGCAAAGAGAAAAAGAACAATTAAAATACAACACAGTGGGTAAGAAAAGAAAAGCGAAAAGTAATAAAATCCTGGAAGGGGTAAATGGAACAAGTACTATCAAGAAAACTAAGTGTATTGAGAAAGTACCGGAAATAATTGTAAATAGCGATATACAAGGGTTGGCAGAAGGTACAAGTAAAAGCGCTTTAGAAGAGAACACTGTTAGCCCTGTAGCGAGCGCAAGTAAAAATGACAATATGCATATAATATCATCTGTTACAATCTACCGCCACACCAGTCACACCACGTTAGAAATTTATTTACCGACGAAGTTGTACGCGAAAGAACTGAAGATGTGCCCTCAATAACCAAAAATTTTAATTTCAAAAAGACTGTTGTTGTAAACAAACTCTGTTTCATTTGTGGTAACAAAATAAACATTTTAATGCAGGGAATTAAATGCGATGGTTGTACAAGAACATACCACATCTACTGTATACTTAAAAGCTTGCCTGTAACAGAAAGTTCTACAGATTGTTTTAACTGCAAATCATGTAATAATAAGAAAACTAACAATAATTAAAATTGTAATCTTCTAATAGTAGTTTTCAATAATTTTTTTTGAGTTCTTGAATCATTTCGTTCTTTGCGGTAGTCTTAATGTAGGTATGTCAGTAACTATCGTGTATAATAAAAAAACTAAAAAATTTTTGATATGTAACATTTAGTAATCGTGAATAAAGCTTTTCTAAGTGTTTGAACAATTTCTTTTGTTGTATAATGCTCAATATAGATAGGCCAATAACTGTCTTAATTATGGCCGATGACTGCAACACGCTGGCCAATTACTGTCAGTTTTTCCGCTTTTTGGAAAAACATTGTTTTCTTTAATTGAGTAAGTTTTCAAGGTATATTAGACATCTTAAATTATTCATTTACATATTCACTAAAGGTACAATACATTGTTTTCGGGCTAAAGGATATAATATCCTTTAAAAAATAAATAAAGTGGCGGAAGTTGCTTAAGCGGCCAATCACTATATAGTTTACCCTATATATCAAGTTCCTGCTCAAAAATTGTAATTCTTACCTGATGTTTTCACGACTTTTCACACAAAGTTTTTGGAGGTCAAATTTTGTTAACTGTAGCTCACGTGTGAAAATGGTTGGCTAAAACAGTGTTACCAATTGAATATCTCCAAAAATATTTGAAAACAGGTTGACAAACATCCAAACAGCAAATCTATGTAGTTAAGTTGCGGCAAACATGAAAATTTGGGAAACGGGATATTTTTATAAAACTTTGACCACTTTTGTTTCTATTCACCCTGCAGTTTCTATCCACCCCATTTTAAGGTATTCATCGCCGATGATCCAATCTTCTGTTTCTCCTGAATCTCCGTTTAAGTAATTATTTCGATTGGACTGAATCAAGCTTGCCACACGATCAACATTTTCTGAACAGACAGCTGCTGCAGGTCTTCCAGGTCTTGCTTCGTCTTCTAGCAGCTCTCACCTTCGTCGAAATTCGCGGAACCAATAACTAACAGCGGATAATGAAAGGGCAGCATCGCCAAAGGCTGCTATAAAATTTTCATAGCTTTGCTGGTATTCTAACTGTCTTTTATAGTCATAGAAAATCATAGCTCTAAAGACAGTTCGCGGAATGCTCATTTTAACTGAATTAAAAATGCACAACTACTTAACTTACAAAATTAACTACGTTTCACAAGTAAATCGGAAAGTTTGACAATTGTGGGTAACAAATTTCAGCTAATGCGACATTCAGTTGTTGCAATTGTTTCTAGCGAATTGAGCTTCCATGGCCTGCTTCTAACTATTAACAAAGCATCCCTCGTACCCGTCAATGACTAAATAGCCCAATTTTTTTCTACCCTTTTAATTCTTGGTAACTATAACGTAGAACCAGCGTTAGAATGTATGTACTTATATACCGTGTGTTCAAAAAGAAATTACATGAGGGTTGGGCATGGAATAGAATGATTTTGTTTTTTTCTATTGTAAAAACTATTATAATTGTAGCTTAATGACATTTTCAATATGTGCAACAGGCAAAAACAACAGTTTGTTTGTTTGTTAATGGACAAGGTCTAGGCATGCAGAGTACCAGGTACCTTAGACACCGACTGCTTTGGTCATATGGTCAAAGTCCTACTTAGAATTTTGCCGAGACTAAGGAGTTCCAACCCTAGCAAAGGATCTTTTACATGCTACACATCGTAGTAACATGGGACCCACGGCTTTACATCACTTCCAAATGATGGCATTCTGTAGAAGCTTTCATCTGCATTTTTTTATTTTTGAAAACCTCACCGGGACCGGGAATCGAACTCGCGACCCTTAGATCAGTAGTCAGGATGCTTACCACTGAGCTACCAACCCCGGCTAAAAACAACAGTGATGACAGTTAATAAATTTTAAAGTTTGCTGTTGTCATTGTCTTTATATCCACGGCCAACCCTTTTGTAATTTCTTTTTGAACACGGTATAAATTTAGGGCGACACACTGTATACTACTGTAGTTTTTTTGTATTACAATTGACCCATGATACTACTACTACTAAGATACCCCCACGCGGCGATCGAATTTCGTACGGCGTTGCGCATGACGTCATTCGGTGACAATAAGCCTGCTGCGGTATAGATTGCATTGCTTTAATGCGGTTTTTATTAATGTTTAGTAAGTATATTTTATCATAATATTGATATATTACATTTTATTCACTATTATAATAGTACAAGAGATATTTCTTTTATTATTTAATGTATGATTTAGGGTACATGATAGAATAAGCCCTTAAATAAAGTAGGTGGGTGCTAGATAAAATAAATTATCTTCAAAGTTTAGCATTGTATAAAGGTTTACTTTGTAAAAAACCGAACAATAAACGATTTTGAATACTAGAGCATTTAAATTTAAAAGTAAAGGAAGATACCAACATATGAAGAGTGTGAAAAGTTTAAGGCTTATTCATTATCCAAAATTATTACTTTAATCCCTAGCGCAAAAAACGGACTTATGTTTTTTTAAATTTAAATAAATATTGTTAATTTTAAAAAAAATACCTCCGTAGAAAAATATGAGTGATATATACGAATATATGTATACTGGGTGTCCGCTCTCAAAGTCGAACATAGACAATCAACATTGTGCATTTGATTTGTAGGTATTTTGCCATTATTTCTATACTACATCAGTAAATATTATTATTACTAGCATCATTTGATGTGCAACAATTTTATCTTTCTATTGATCCCATTATCTTTCCTGTAAGTTAGGCGAGCAGGAGTCAGCAAAAACATTTAATGCCATGTTAGGTTCCTATGTTCGGGTTTGAGAACGGACACCCGGTATATATTATTTACTATTTTTTATTACAAGTTTTTTTTTAATTTTTGTGGGTAGGTGTTACAAATTTGTAGAGATAAACAGTTTTGTTTAATTTATTAAGTACCTACATATTATTTATTTACATATTATTTACAAAATTTGCACATCTACACAAGAAAACCAAGTGTTATTAAAACTTATTTTACAATTTTTGTAATTTTTCTCTTCCTCACTTTAGATTTTTCTTTACTATCTTTATTCAATATTCTAATTTTAAAATACATTTTGCATCGAAAGAAAAGATACTTGGCCTCTGTACTTAAATTGATAGATTCCGCTAAATCCATTAGGGCTTTTAAATAATTTTTGGTAAATTTTAATGACTCCCATTAAAATTTTTAAAAATGTAGTCGAGTTCATTACATTTAGTTAGAAAATCTAGGTTTGGTTTTAGTAGACAGCCTTCGGAAAGATGGTTTACCCAAGAGGATGACATTTCATTGCTGTCTGGACTATAACGAAGTCATTCCAACAGTTTCTCTTTAGAACAGTAATCACTTTCTACAAAATGAACATATTCTTGATGTTTTCACATTAAATTTGTGTTGCTGATAACACTTTAGAATCCATTGTTCCCAAACTTGTTTGTTCCTTGGAAATCTAAAGAAATGGCAATCCGAAACTTTCTTGCTCTTTTTGTTCTTGTTGCTTAAACAACCCATCACTGCATAGTACACCATGGTAATAAATGCTTAATGCAACGTTTTAATTATAATTTATTAAATTTCACGCACATATCTGCAAACAAAACGAATAACACATTAAACACCGAACCGAAACCTTTAACCGCCATATCAAACTGGCTGCTGCTGTGGAAATTTGTCACCGAATGACGTCAGGCGTGCGAGAGAGATGGGCTTATCCCATGCGCGTGGGTTTATCTTAGTAGTAGTAGTATCATGCAATTGACCTAACCAATTTTGTTATAGGGTAATGGCGGTTGATGGTTGTTCGCGTAGTAACTGCATTTACTGCTAGCCCATTCTCTGAACGAGTTTATTCTTCAAATTTCGTGTTATTTGATGTAAGTAAGAATATGACACTCAGAATAGGAAGCTTATTAATATTTTTAAATAAACATAACCAGGTTTACCTAACACTTTCATTGTATGCTTCATTTTCAGATATTGCATTTATTTAATTCGAGCTCTTCATAATAATGGACGAAGAACATGAATATGTTGAATGTAATTTGCCTAATGCAATAACTAGCATGTTGCATGAATCGCTGACAAAAAAATGAAAGCAAAGTAGTCTCAAGTTTACATGCTCGGCAGGGGATCATTGAAGATACTTTCAACAACACGGCTTTGCACGAATTAGATATTAAACAGGAGGAAGTTGAGATAAAGGATGAACTACTTGATTCGTGTGCAGCAAGTGAAAGTCACTTAGAAGAACAGTTACTTTGCAAGGTTTGTGAATACGAAGCAGAAGACGAGAGTAGTTTCTTGGAACATATTAAAGCTCATACTGAACAATTTTACACATCTTCCATTTGTAAAGATAAAGCTGTAGGGAAATGTAAGTTAGTTGAGCTTTGAATACCAATAGAAGTGAAAAACGTTATTAGTTTTCTAGGTGATGTAGCGTATTCTATGAAGACTCATACAGGAGGAAATGCTTATACATGTTCTATTTGCAAATATAAAGCAGCTGAAAAATGTGACTTAGTTAAACATATAACGAGGCATACAGGAGAAAGACCTTATACATGTCCTATTTGCGAACATAAAGCAAAACGAAAAGATGATTTAGTTAAACATGTGAAGACGCATACAGGAGAAAAGCCTTATTCCTGTTCTATTTGCGAGCATAAAGCAGCACGAAAAGGTGATTTAGTTAAACATGTGAAGACGCATACAGGTGAAAAGCCTTATTCCTGTTCTATTTGCGAGCATAAAGCAGCACGAAAAGGTGATTTAGTTAAACATGTGAAGACGCATACAGGAGAAAAGCCTTATTCCTGCTCTCTTTGCGAGCAAGAGCAGCACGAAAAGGTGATTTAGTTAAACATATGAGGAGGCATACAGGAGAAAAACCTTATTCACGTTCTATTTGCGAATATAAAGCGGCACACAAATGTAATTTAGTTATACATATGAGAACGCATACAGGGGAAAAAACTTATTCATGTTCTATTTGCGAGTATGAAGCAGCACGAAAAGATGATTTAGTTAAACATGTCAAGACTCATACAGGAGAAAAGCGTTATGCATGTTTTATTTGCAAGCATAAAGCAGCACGAAAAGATGATTTAGTTAAACATCTGAAGACGCATACAGGAGAAAAGCCTTATTCATGTTTTATTTGCGAGCATAAAGCAGCACGAAAAAATGATTTAGTTAAACATCTGAAGACGCATACAGGAGAAAAGCCTTATTCCTGTTCTATTTGCGAGCATAAAGCAGCACGAAAAGGTGATTTAGTTAAACATATGAGGAGGCATACAGGAGAAAAACCTTATGCATGTTCTATTTGCGAATATAAAGCGGCATACAGAAGTAATTTAGTTATACATATGATCACGCATACAGGAGAAAAACCTTAATCTAGTGTTAGTTGCTTATATAAAGTAGCAAAAGAACAGTAATTTAGTTATACATATGAAGAGGCATACAGGAGAAGAACTTGATTCAAAGCAGCAACAAAATCCACTAGCTAAACATGTAAAGATACATAGTGGAGAAAAACCTTAGTATGAAAAGCCCCTAGACAGTGTTGTTTACTAAAAGCTTGTCTTTTGCAGTTTATATTACAGCCAGCTGCTTTAAGATTATCTGAAAACAGCATTTAGATAGCTTTTAAAGATGGTGGCAGTATGAATAATTTTATTTGTATTCTGTTAGTAATTATAAAAGACACAGAAATTTAGTGAGACCTAGGATAAATACAAGGGACAAAATATGAGGAAACATACAAGAGCAAAATCCTATTCCTCTGTCACTCAAGTAATTTGTTTAAAGTAAAGGTTAACACAATATAAAAAACATAATTCACTTATTACATACGTGTTGCAATAAATCTGCTTCAACAAATATAATTTTTTAAACAATGTTGTCGAAATAGTCTCCGTTGCTTTCGCTATATGGCGGTAAACGTAATACAGTATGGCCTTATCTGCTTACCAGATCGTCTATAGTATAAAATTGTTTGAAAAAAGTTTCTGTTTTTAGCACCTGTAACAATTCCTTCTTCGTGTAGCTTTCATCGGGAAAAGTATCATGCTCTCGTAAAAAGTTTGCAATGTCGTCTTTCAAACTATTGGAATTTGATACTTTATTAAGTTTCTGGGAATGGTTGCTGGCGTTGTCTAGTATTATGGCAGAATGATTGGGCAGATTCGGCAATAAAGTATTTTTGAACCATGACTCGAACAATTCATATCCTCATGATAATGTAAACTCGGATTGCAAACATTTTTAGCTGATATCAAAGGTCTACACTGCACCCACGCCTCATTGGACCTGGCATGTAGCAAAATCCCCCTTTTCCCTCTTGCAGGGGATACATCCATGTTGCATTTATTAGAATCGTCTACCCACCTTTGTGGATGACATCATGTGTATCATATCATTTTTCATCCAAGTAACATATATATATCTGTCGGTTTCTCTATACGTTTTTATTGTCCCTAGATATTTTCGCTTCCACACCTATAGCCTTTTCGATTCCATAATGTTTATTGTTTTATATTTAAAACATATACTTTTAATAAATTTCTCTAATTTACAGTTACGGACACCTCAAAGTGCACGGTTTTTTGTTACTATGGTTATTTTTGCGATTTTTTGGCTTATTAAATGGGGGTTTCTCCAGTGGCGTTGCTTGTGGTTATAAGAATAGGTATTACTTTTTTAATGTTTGTATTTTAGCAAAGTTTCACAAGTAAACAAACTATATAATAATATGTATTTAATAAATATGTATCAGTATTCAATTGCTACTACGCTTTGCAGTTTGTTTCGCATAGAGTTGACCAATGTTTCCATATTGTATCCTTCTCTCAGTTCCTTCCAAGCATTTCTTATTCTTTCCCATAATTCATCGGTTTTGTTTGGTGCAAAATCCCTGGTATAAATTTTTGTAGTTAAATAGCCGCAAACATTTTCGATGGGATTCAACCCCGGACTTCTTGCAGGCCATAGTAATAAATTGATATTATTCTCATCAAACCATCAATGAGCAACCCCTGCTGTCTGCACAGGACAGTTATCGTGTAAAAACAATGTTATCAATTACGTTAACATAGACAAAATTAATTAATTAGGTTATATCTTGCCTGTTGAAAAGTAAATTGATTAGGAAAGACCACTCTTACAGATGGCAGCATCACATTTTGCAAAATGTTGCGATAATTTTCAGCATTCAGTCGACCATTAATTCTATAGCATGCCCCAGATCCGTGAGCATTGATCCATCGCCATACGTTTACAGAGAATCGTCTACTACTCCTTAAGAGTTGAACATAATATTGCTCCTCAAATCTTGAATTTTGTGGTCTACACACCCTTAATCGTCAATTGGTAAATGATTGAGATACCTCCTTTTCACCTGAGAAAACAGTCGTGTTCTAAAAGTCGTCGATCTCATTCAAATAGTCAGTTGCAAATTGTACTCTTCATTTTTTGTTCTCTGGTGTTAAAAAAACTTTTCTTGCAGAAGTCTCTGCTGCCAACGATTTTTAATTTTGAAAGTGCAGCTCTTGCTCACATGCAAATCTGTTGCGACTCGACTTAGCGACCAGTTCTCTTCCAGTTTTGTAATAGCTCACATTTTCTCTGCTTCTGACAAATGTCTGGGAATTTTCCGAGTTTTCAGTTCTATGACAGTTGATACCAAACGTAAACGTCAAAACTCGACGTCTATGATTAGAATATCGTATTACAAGCTAAAAATCTGCCGTGCACTTTGAGTTGGCCGCAACTGTACTTATAGAACATTGTAAACCGGTGACGTCATTGCTTAATTTTTGGCGTAACGATTTAATCGTTGGCACCGTATTCTCTATATATTTCATAAATTTTTCGTCGAACTAGATCCTCGTCATCCTATACCCATAATCATACCGTTTTATACGTTTGCGCACCCCAAAGTTCACAATTCTCACCGTGGTATAGGATGCTTTTGTTAAAAACGCTATTTTTTAACAATCCCTGCACTCTTTCTCTTCTGTTTCTCTGGGGCCATTGTAAACATTAGCACAATTTGTTTATCATCCAAGGATAATTGTTTTTTACATTGGATATCTTGTATTTCTCCACCACTCTCTTGCGATACGTCTTCATCATCACTCAAGGATCTCCATATTTTAAACCCCGACCCGTTTCGCCCAAAAGTTTGAAAAAACTATAGCCATGTTGTAGTTTTAGGGATAAATGCATTAAATATCAATTAAAAGTTGTTTATGTAAAATGTTTACGCCAGATACCGTTTATTGATTGGCATTCTCTAATTACAATTACAACTGAAAATGAGTTAAAATGTTGACTCAGTCCGGCTCGTTTGGATAAGTTGCTTGTAATGCGCTTATCTTCAGGTACCATCTTAAGACCGTTTAACCAAATTGCTCTAACCCAACTATATGTTGAATTTACAACTGAAAATGAGTTAAAATGTTGATTCAGTCCGGCTCGTTTGGATAAGTTGCTTGTAATGCGCCTATCTTCAGGTACCATCTTAAGACCGTTTAACCAAATTGCTCTAACCCAACTATATGTTGAATTTACAACTGAAAATGAGTTAAAATGTTGATTCAGTCCGGCTCGTTTGGATAAGTTGCTTGTAATGCGCCTATCTTCAGGTACCATCTGAAGACTGTTTAACCAAATTGCTCTAACCCAACTATATGTTGAATTTACAACTGAAAATGAGTTAAAATGTTGATTCAGTCCGGCTCGTTTGGATAAGTTGCTTGTAATGCGCCTATCTTCAGGTACCATCTGAAGACCGTTTAACCAAATTGCTCTAACCCAACTATATGTTGAATTTACAACTGAAAATGAGTTAAAATGTTGATTCAGTCCGGCTCGTTTGGATAAGTTGCTTGTAATGCGCTTATCTTCAGGTACCATCTTAAGACCGTTTAACCAAATTGCTCTAACCCAACTATATGTTGAATTTACAACTGAAAATGAGTTAAAATGTTGATTCAGTCCGGCTCGTTTGGATAAGTTGCTTGTAATGCGCTTATCTTCAGGTACCATCTTAAGACCGTCTAACCAAATTGCTCTAACCCAACTATATGTTGAATTTACAACTGAAAATGAGTTAAAATGTTGATTCAGTCCGGCTCGTTTGGATAAGTTGCTTGTAATGCGCCTATCTTCAGGTAACCTTTTAAGACCGTTTAACCAAATTGCTCTAACCCAACTATATGTTGAATTTACAACTGAAAATGAGTTAAAATGTTGATTCAGTCCGGCTCGTTTGGATAAGTTGCTTGTAATGCGCCTATCTTCAGGTAACCTCTTAAGACCGTATAACCAAATTGCTCTAACCCAACTATATGTTGAATTTACAACTCAAAATGAGTTAAAATGTTGATTCAGTCCGGCTCGTTTGGATAAGTTGCTTGTAATGCGCCTATCTTCAGGTACCATCTTAAGACCGTTTAACCAAATTGCTCTAACCCAACTATATGTTGAATTTACAACTGAAAATGAGTTAAAATGTTGATTCAGTCCGGCTCGTTTGGATAAGTTGCTTGTAATGCGCCTATCTTCAGGTACCATCTTAAGACCGTTTAACCAAATTGCTCTAACCCATCTATATGTTGAATTTACAACTGAAAATGAGTTAAAATGTTGATTCAGTCCGGTTCGTTTGGATAAGTTGCTTGTAATGCGCCTATCTTCAGGTACCATCTTAAGACCGTTTAACCAAATTGCTCTAACCCAACTATATGTTGAATTTACAACTGAAAATGAGTTAAAATGTTGATTCAGTCCGGCTCGTTTCGATAAGTTGCTTGTAATGCGCCTATCTTCAGGTAACCTCTTAAGGCCGTTTAACCAAATTGCTCTAACCCAACTAGGCCTATATGTTGAATTTACAACTGAAAATGAGTTAAAATGTTGATTCAGTCCGGCTCGTTTGGATAAGTTGCTTGTAATGCGCCTATCTTCAGGTACCATCTTAAGACCGTTTAACCAAATTGCTCTAACCCAACTATATGTTGAATTTACAACTGAAAATGAGTTAAAATGTTGATTCAGTCCGGCTCGTTTGGATAAGTTGCTTGTAATGCGCCTATCTTCAGGTACCATCTTAAGACCGTTTAACCAATTTGCTCTAACCCAACTATATGTTGAATTTACAACTGAAAATGAGTTAAAATGTTGATTCAGTCCGGCTCGTTTGGATAAGTTGCTTGTAATGCGCCTATATTCAGGTACCATCTTAAGACCGTTTAACCAAATTGCTCTAACCCAACTATATGTTGAATTTACGAGTATTGTATTTTGTAAAATGTATCAAAAATGAAAAAAATCTAAATTAAGTTAAACAAAAAAGTTACCTTTGGAACAATATAAATTAATATTAAGATTGATGAGTGCAAATATTCACAATTAGTGGAGGGCTGATTCCTGATTTATTGAACTCACACTACTCATTGTGTTCGCACTAGCTATTGCAAGATCGATGCGAGTGAAAGGAAAAGCAGCTCAAAATTTTTCTTTTACTCCAACAATTTGGCTAGTGATTGTACAGTCATATTTAAATGTGGTGGTACAAGTATAACATAAGCTGTGTGGAAATTTAGAATTCAGAATTAAATACATGGGGATATTCATGATGTGTTTGCTGGCTTCAACGCAAAACCATTATGTCTCACTTATGGCTATTGCAACAAGCAAGGTGCCCAATAAGTTCTACATTTTGTGCCGCATATCCTTCTGTCTATTTCTAACTTGTAGTAATTAGTAAAAATAAAACAATCTTTCAATTATAAATCATGCATGTAATATTAACAATAAAATCTTAATTTTTGGTGTACATTATTGAGTTTTAATTACATTAACGCATATTAACAAAGTCAGAAAGGATAGAAAGAGTGTTGACGCCTCCCCATACTTGAAGGCTTTGGGTCCAACTTTTAGTAGTAGGGATCGAATTGGCGGGGGCTGGAGTATGCCGCTTGTTACAATGCAGATCACACGCCCTGCTTTAACATATTACAAGAGTTGTAAATTGTGTTTTCTGTGTTGTTTCATTTTATTTTCTATTATAATTAAACTGCATCAAATATATCAAAACCTATTTCTGCTGCCATCAAGCTACTATTTAGATTGCAGATTCAGTATATAGTCCAAGATCATCATTTTTGACCCACAGCAAGCTATCATGGGATTTTTATATTCTTAATATTTGATTAGGAAAGTCTTTATGAGATATAGTTTGCAAATTGCGCGCTTTCACATACAATTCTTCTTCACTTAACGAAGTTAATTTCTCAGGATATAAGAAAATTAAATTATTTTGTATGGCATTAATACTTTCAAACCTTATTTTCAGGTGATTGGTAAGAATATCTAATGTACAGAAAAAAATGTCCACTTCAAACAGTTGTTCGGCATCGCTTAATCTCTCGTCTTCTAATAATTCATCATAAAAATTTTTATCTTTCCTCTTTCTTTTATATTCAAAAACAGACTGAATGTTGAAGGAATTTGCCAAAACTACTGCTTTGTCTCTAATATCTGCAAAGTTTGTTCTCATATGGCGAATTTTTGTTAAAGTTACATTGAGTTGATTGGCCGCGCAATCAAGACCTACATCTGCTTTTTGCAGTAATTTTGATGTCAGATCAATATTTTCTAGAATTTCTGTTTGAAATACTAGCAGAATAATAAAATCAAATCGTTCAATTTTTTTCTTAATTGCTAGTGCTTCATCTCTTTTTTTGCTGGTCAATATTCTGGTGGACAAAACCTTTAGTATGGACACAAAGTTATATCTGATTGCAGATACCGACTGCAAACGAGATGACCATCTTGTTGTACATAACGTTTTAAGAGTAAATTTTATGTTCTCATTTTTGGCTACTCGTAAATCGTTCCATCTTTTTATGTATGTCCAAAGAAAACATAAATTTTTTGACAAATATCGTAAAACTCTTTTAACATAGGAACATTTGAACAAGCCTCATTCAACACCAAATTTAAGTTATGAGCAGCACAATGAACGTATTTTGCAGTCGGTTCCTTTAATTAAAGCTTGTAATCCATTGTATACTCCGCTCATATTTGAAGCTCCATCATATCCCTGGCCGCGGCATTTAGCAAGATCCAAACCCATTTCTTCTAAAATTCTGACAATTTTATGTTCCAGTCCCTTAGAAGTTTGATCTGTTACTTCAAAAAATCCAACAAACGTTTTTTTAATAGATACTGATTCTGGCTGATTATTTTCATCTTTTTCTATTATGACGTATCTCACAATTTGACTAAGTTGATCTATTTTTGAAATATCTTGTGTTGTATCACACATAATAGTGAAAAAAGAGCATCTTTTATTTCATTCAAAATTTTTCTCTTAATTTCTGTTGAAATGATGTGGATTATTTTATTTTGAATTTTTGGACTCAGATACTTGTCTCTGTTGGTATTATTTTTAAATATGATTCCAATAATGGATCGTATTTGGCAAGTAGCTTCAAAATAGATATAAAATTTCCTTTATTAGTTGAAACAGTGTCATCTACCTCTAGTCCCTCTCTATGGCCACGAAAAGGTAAGTGACATGTGGCCAACATAATAGTTACGTCAATTAATCGTCTAATTATTTCTCTCCATCTCTGTATATTTCGTTGACTACCGAATTCCAACAAGTTATCTACTTGAACACCTTTTTTCCATGAATCATAAGCATAACAAGCTCGTACATGTACAACCGAATTTTCGTGGTCTTTCACTTTCTTGGAAAATCCTTGCCAGTCTTTAATCCCTCTGCACCACGAGTCTTTAAAATGTTTGTCGTTCCTGTCTTCAAAAAGCCAACATGCTTTACAATATGCAGCGTTCAATCTAGGGGAATAATAAAGCTAGATCCTTTCTACCCGAAGTTCAGTTTTTGCGATGAAACTATAATAACTGCTACTAAATGACCGCCCTTTTTCGTCTTTGGCAAAATCATGCTGTAGTTTGCAGGACCCAATCCTCAAAATGTTCTCTTTCGTTTTAGAGTCTATTATTTTGTCACTATAAAAGGCCAAGTCCGATTCTAACACATCTGCTTCATTGCTTTCCTTTTGACAATTATGCGTTAAAAAATCTGACTCTCTTACTTTTATCATATCTGATAGTTCGGACTGTTCGGATTGGGATGATTCAGATGATTGGGTGTCCACATTTTGTATTTCAACCTCGGAATTAAAGCTGCTTTCACTTTGGATTTCCTTACTCGTTGTTGCTACATGCCCAGGTTTGGGTTCTGATGCTTCTAAGGTAGCACTAACATTCGTACTCGTACTTGCACTTGCACTTACAAAGAAATTGTCAATTTTAGAATTTTTGTTTATGTTCTCATCTCGCTCTTTAATTCTCTTTCGCTTTTGAGCACCGCTTAAGTATTTTTTTTATCCATTATCACTTTAAGTTAAATTATAAACCTTAAACGCGTTCGCGAAACTTTCACTAATATACCTTCTCAGTCTTCTCAGGACCACGTCATCCAAGAAACTAAAAATGCAACTAGCAATTTTCCAGGACTAAAAAAATAAATACTCCTACGCCTACGGGCCTGCCGCCCTGCCTTTTTTGTCTCTATCAGTCGTAAAAAAGTTTTCTTGGAAAGGCGGCAGCCTTTGTCGCAGGCAACAAGGCTCAAATGAGGCTTGTATTTATGCTTTGTACGTGACTATTTCATAAACCGACAATTCACAATATGTTTTGTTAATTAATCCTTATCGACACGGATGGCAAGCCAAAATTGTTTTACGTTCTTGTGTATAGTATGAGTAGGTATAGTTTATACGATTATACGATGGTGGAATTTTAGTTTTTATGATGTTCCAATTGATTTCGTGATTTCGTATAAACTAAACCTGCGGGGGTGTTTGTTACGCCACTGTTTACACTAAATGATTAATTACTAATTTCATACAAGATTTGGTACAGTGGATCTTTCTAACAAGTCAACTACTTAATAAACGAGATATCGCTTAGTTTACTGAATTTCACGTTACACAAATGCATTTATTAAAGTGTCGTATGCTATATAGTCTAGTATACCTGAATTCTTTGTAATGTAAAAATGTTCTATATTGAAAAAAATTATGTATTCAATATTTCTAATGGGATTAGACCAGCAGTTGGATTAGAAAATATTTTATCATTTTAAAAATAACAAATAATCTAAGATGTCTGTGTATCTATGCAAAATAGTTTAAAAACTAAATACGACTGCTTGGAAAACATCAAATAAAAAAATGATTTTGTTATCTAATGATTAGACAAGTAAATCATAATCTTTAAGTGTTAACATTAAATTAGTAGCCGGGGTTTACTAGCTCAGTAGTTACACATCCTGGCTACAGATCCAATGTTTGCAAGTTCGATCCCTGGTCCTGGTGTGGATAAAAAACTTAAATAAGAGCCAAGGCGACTGCATCCACAGTAATGAGTTCCAATAAAAAAAGGATATATTAAAACTGGATTGGCCTACACAACCTTCACTGTGAAGTTATTGCGTTGGTTATGCAATCCGCCTCTCTGTTGTATTTGCATCTCTTTCTATCTCAACATCAATCTAGTTTAATTACAATAAACACTCAGCAATTTAATTTAAATGATTTATAAGCATCGGTGTTAATTAATTGAAGCTTATACTTACCAGTATGTGGAAATAAGTAGGTACCTATATCTAGTAATACATCCCAGCAAACACAGTTAAATCAAATTTACATATACACTATATAACATTGTTCTTTCAAATATTACATGTTTGTTGTATGTAACTTTTAATTTCCCACTCAGGGTCTTGTAACTGCAATGTAACAACTATAAAATTTTGTTATATACTGTAACAGTACAGGTATATCACTGTTATGTAACTGTTTCAACAAGTAACATTGCTGTTATATGTTTGTTATGCAACCTTATTATTGTCGTTATGTAACATTTATATTACAGATTTATAAATTATAACTGTTATATTTATGCATAGTGCATGTTATATTATTGTTATCACGAGTTATAATACTGTTATATCCTTGTTATTTGCAATTATTTATCAACCAGATATTGTAGTCATGTAATGTACTTAGTAATTCAAGTTTAATCCACATGATTGACATTCTGCTTATTATATGAGCAACGCTTGATTTAAGTAGGCAACCTGAAAACCATTTCTATTCTTTAAAAATTATTAATTGTCTGTTAGATATACAGCTTTGCCAAATATCAAGCTAAACCTGTATATTTTACATAACAAGCACAATAGCAATGACGAGGATTAGAAATCATCCTATACTTAACAATGCCGTACAAACTGTAACCATAAGGTGGAAAAACAAAAACATATTTGTTACATTAGTATTTTATATTACTACAAAACTATTGCGCTACTACATTGCACTTCTAGAATAAAAATTACTCAAATATAAAATTACGTTTCCTTTTTTTATTCACGGGCAAAGCGCTGTTTTGCAAATCGAAACCACTTGCTTTTCCTATGTTTTCAAATTCGTTTTCTTGTAATGATGCATAGGTCGTGCATACTGCTTCTGAAATTACAAATAAAATATAGATGTTCCTCATTTTTAGCATTTGGCATTTTATTTTCTGTAATATTACAACAATGCAATGATAATAATAAATTGAGACCGAAGCCAGGTGCAATTTATATTTAACTCATTTTACATATTTTGTGTTGCATTTGGTCCTTTATGAATGTATCAGTGATGCGGTGTTTTCTTGATAATTTTGGCTTTTACTTTTAGTGAATAATACATTCCAACAAATACTTGCCTTTTCTTTGAAAACGCTATAAAATGTGTCTGAGATATTTTGAAAGTCTCTATCCCACTAAAAAATCAACAGTGTGACAGTCCACAGTTTTATAAAAATAACGTCATTAAATTAACTGTTTAAGGCATCTGTATTTTGAGGATGTCACATGCAAGGTTTTAATAAAAATTTTGGGAATAGAACGATTTCTATTATTAATTTTGTTAGAACTATTTGTCAAGCTTAGCTATTTCCTCAGATTTTAGTATCTTTTCCGAATCATGTAGTAAAAATTCCCAATTTAGAAAGGTATTCAATATCTATTTCTCATACGAAAGTTGTTTCCGATTCATTTAAGTCCAAATCTTTAGCTTGGCAATGTTATTAAAACTTGACCTGGTGCAAGCAGTACAGTTTCTTTGTTCGCAAATTCTCAGTAAGCCGCTTGACAAAGGACCTTTGTTCGGCCGTTGAATTCTGCATGAATGATGTCATCTTGCCATTATCACGTATTAAGTGGTTCTTGACGCCGAACAGGTGGTTGTAATTTTAGGTGTGAACCCCCTGGTTACGTAAAGTTGTTTCATCTTTTTGATCCGTCATATTCTTAAACCTAACGAGCGGAACAAGGACGGAGCGTAGTCACGAGCTTGCGTCAACGGCAGTTGAATTTCGAATCTGTGACTTAAGCGTCACTTCCTACCGATCCTTGAACTAGAACAAATGTATTTGATTTTTAACCCCCGGTCCGCGTCGCTTGCTACAGGGGGGGGGGGACTTGTAATTCCGCTTCAAGTAATGCGTTCCGTAAATTGTGCTTACGTGAGAAATCCTTGGCGTTCTTTGTGCTGTGAACATTAACCGTTTGGGGTGCAGTTGAAGCAAGTTAAGTTAGTGTGGTCGAGAGTTCTTTTCGTGGGGTTGCGAGACTCCAAAATTATCGCTGTCGCGGATTTTAACGAGCTCTTCATAGAACCAACGCTAATTTAAATATGACGTCGTGTTGTTGAAATCTTGTACGTTGCCCTATGGTTCCTGTATTGGAAATGTCGTTACGTCGTCTATTTACCCTTCGGGGGATTCTAATTCATCTGGCCAACCCCTTATCGCGTACACCACCGAGGTTGTGTTCTGCACCACGTTCACCCTTGTGCTTTCGCCGTCGTTCCATTTCTTCAGGCACCTTGAGGCAGTTTGTTTGGAAAGGCGACTACACATACAGTGCCGCTCGTAATTATGCAGTCTGCTGATCTTCAGGTAACAAGTTATTGCAAATTAGCTTTTATAGTGTAATATGTACAGTGACCGCCCCCGTCGAGTGTTGGAACAGTTCAACGTCTCTGTTGTTAACGATTTTATTTGCTATTAGCTAAGTTTGATGAATTTTTTTGTTTGTGTAACTTAACTTGTGGCAGTTTCGTTTGCCTTGAGCCACATTAATGTATTTGCAATCAAGTTTAATGTTTGTAATTATGTTAACGTGTTGCGCAATCTAACCCAACTAATCCTTTTGAGCATTTTTAAATTTAACTAGTCCATCTCATGTCTATTGTCACCTACATATATTTTATTTATCTCAATAGAGTTCATTGTCAAGTACTTATGTTTTTTATTTGTGTTCTTGTTACTTGCTTGAGTTTTGGTGTGTACTGTTTCAGTTGTAAGGAGTTGAACAGCTGCTTCATTAAGTTATTGTTGTAAGGTAAGTCGATACTGTATATAGCTCGCTAACCGAACTCTACCAAGGCAAAAGTAGCCAGGTGGTTTATGTACTTCCATTTTCAAAGTAATCTCACCTGTGTTGAGGTTGTTGTTTCCCGATTTAGTCAAAAAAATGGTGGCGTACCTTTATGTAACATCATTTACCTCTCGTATCGGAGTACAGCCCTAACTCGAAGGTCGTAAAGAACCCGCCCACGCGGCTGAGTTTCTAGCCGGAGCAACCCTTCCTGTTGCCGCCATCTTAACATGGTTGGAGACTTGTATTTTCGGTTTACTTCCCGATGATGTCGTCTTATCGTGTCGTGGATAGCAAGTCCGGCTCTCGAGCGTATGATTTTGTTTTGCACGCTTGTGGGGCTGGATTGCTATGTCGTTGTTACGTTTTGGTGCGGCAACAATTTTTATGAAAGTTTTATTGGATGTTATTGCCTAAGGCTACTAAGGCTCTTTACTAGGAATTTGAAACTGCTGTGCGAACGCTTAACACTTAATCTCATTTTTGGCGTGTATGTTGGATATACGCTTATGTTGTGAATAGCATGTAATTTTCATTTCAATTTGATTTCAAGTAATTAAAAATGATAGCCATGTCATCTAACGAACAAGCCACCACATAAATGGAATTATACCAGCGTGAATCCACCCGAATCATTCTCATGAACTATACGATAAAGTACGATACTTAGCTCATGAATTTAAACCTAAAACACAAATTATAAACGATGAACAAGGCAAAACTGTCACCAATATCGATGAAATTGCTGCTGCAGTGTGGAAACAATACTGCAAAAATTTATTCCACGATGACCAACAAGTACCTTCTATACAAACAATCAATGAAATAGAAATGGAACCACACACTCTCAAAAACGAAATAAGGAGAGCAATTGATAAACTTAAAAATCGCACGTCCCCTGGAATAGATGGAATAACTGCAGAAGTGATAAAAGCCATATGAGAAACAGGAGTAGAGATAATGCATGCAATATGCCAGAAAGTATGGATCTCTGGGAAATGGCCAAATGACTGGTGCCATTCCGTCTTCGTGCCAATTTATAAAAAAGGATCACCCACAGAATCCACTAACTATCGCACGATAGCCTTAATACCTCATGCCAGCAAAATTATGCTTAATATAATCAACGAGAGACTTAAAGCATTTCTATTGCCCCAGATAGCCTAGGAACAAACGGGATTTATGCCTGGGAAAGGCACCCGAGAACAAATATTGAACTTGCGCCAAATCATTGAAAAGGCGAGAGAATTTAATATAAAAATTTACACATGCTTCGTAGACTATAAAAATGCCTTCGACAAGGTCAAATGGCGAAAACTCTGGAAAATTATGGAGGAAATGGGTACACCTAAACTTTAATACACTTAATACAACAACTATATGAAACGAACGAAGCAACGACACTCACTCTCAAAAGTTTAATACCTTGATGGCGTCCGACAAGAATGCATACTGTCACCTATATTGTTCAACATATATAGTGAACACATAATGCGAAAAGTACTCGACAATTGGAATGGAGTGATCACGGTTGGAGGCAGAAAAATCAGCAACCTCAGATACGCTGATGACACATTAATAATAGCAACAGTGGAGGAAGAACTCCAAAACATCATGCATCGACTGAAAAAAGAAAGTAAGCCATACGGACTGGAAATAAATACGGAAAAAACAAAAGTAATGATCACAGACCGTGCCAATAACAACCTTCCCCATACACAACATATAGCCAATTACAAAGTAGTAGACAAATTTGAATATCTAGGATCGATAGTAGCCAATAAAGGTGAATGTAAAACTGAAATCCGCAGGCGGATTGCAATAGGAAAAACAGCGATGACAAAAGTTACAAAAATATGGAAAGACCAAAATATAACAAAAACAACAAAGTTTAAGTTCGTAAAAACCCTAATTTTTCCAATAGCCACGTATGCTGCTGAGACGTGGACAATTAAACAAGCGGATCACCGAAGAATTGAAGCATTTGAAATGTGGTGCTACAGGAGACTGCTGCGAATACCCTGGACTGCACATCGTACCAACATTTCTATACTAACAGAACTCGATATACACACGAGATTATCGACTCGCATTTACCAACAATGTCTACAATACTTTGGACATATAGCTAGAAGAACAAACGACATGGAGAGATTGATGATAGAAGGTAAAGTGGACGGCCGGCGACCAAGAGGACGCTCACCACAACGCTGGATAGACCAGATTAGGAAACTAACCGGCCAAAGCCTACATGAAACCAAAACACTGGCACTAGATAGGAAGACATGGAGAGACATCGTACTTCAATAGAAACATGATGCCACCACGCCCTTACGCACGGATAAGGACTGAGGATTTCGCATATAAACCTAACCCTATTCCAAAATTTACGTGTAGGTATTTTGCTTTATTTGAAGACGCATATTATATCAAACTTGCTGTAAGTCCTGTAAATAGTACTGTTTTATTCACATATAAGTTTTCTTTTGTAGGCCGAAAAATGCAAGCTTAAAAAGGTTTGTAAAAGGGCGGCAACCGCAAACCAAAACACTGCAATCTAACCTTACTCTATAAACTTGCTGCTGATCACGTTTTTATAAAAACTTTGGACAAAATTTTGGCAGTGGACAATGCCTTAAAAATATTTTGATGGAAGTGACGTCACTTTGCTTTTATATAAACGTTTTATAAATACTTAAAGCAAGCTCACCTACTCAAAACAGAATAAAAGCTTCGGATTTCAAAGGTTAAGTAGGTAATATGTATAGAACATTAAATACTTACATTTATTTAATATTTACTTAAAGTAAAACCACGTGCAAATACAAGTAACGAAGTACCACATTATTCTCTTGTCGGCCTATTGCTAAAAAGTGACAACGAGAAAACCGTTAGGAGTTGGTAGCAATGTTATATAATATGGATATAGTTGATATTAATCAACATTATTTTATTATATAGCAGTGATATAATAATGTTGTATATTGCACTGGCTAAACGTTACTGTGCCTTTAATATGTAGGTACTGAACTTTCTAGTATTGATATTGATTAAGTTTTTTAATTAAAAATTGCCCTATCATGTATTTTATTCGCAATCACATTGTAATATGTCAATTTCATGACATGATAACAGCTGGAAACTAGATGATTACTGAAACTAGCGGGAAATTATTACATTCCCCGAAAAATATTACATACCTGAAGACTGGGTTGTTTTCATGGCAACAAAAATATTTGCTACATTAAGATATCTATTATTCAGAATTCAATTGTAGTTATTTTTAAAATTAGATGATTGCGAATAAAATAGTATACATATCACGGTGAAAAGTTTCATTCCTGTCTCGAGCTAAAGTTAACCGCGACGCTACGCGTCTCGGTTAACTACTTAATCTCTCGACAGGAATGAAACACTTCCCACCTCGGTATGTAATATACTATTAATGTCAATAATTATTATTATCGATAGCTCCTGAAAAACTCAACAGGGGTGGATTCGTTTATCTAGTTACTTGCTTTCTGATATATTGATTTTCTAATATTTTGAATATCACATGCATATAATACTGATATCAACTAAATGTAAAAAAAATAGATTTGAAATTCAAATGACAAACACCAGACTACCTTCCTATTACATAACAATATTAGAAAACACAGTAAGTAATTCTTTGGTACTAATTCATAGTCTTTTATTTGCCTTTTCTTTGATCTCCACAGCGCAGCGTCCAGAACGCAAACCAACCTGCTCTTCTCTGCCTACTGCTCCAAGCTCTGACGCACCTTCCTGCAATGAAAGGTCCCTCCTATATACAAGACGTCTCCAACTGTCCCAAATCGGTAACTCTAACCTTCCCACAGAATGTAGCCAAACCCCCTTCACCGCCGCTACAAAACTTCCTGGAACGTGCCCTCTTAACTGATGGTGCCCCTCTGGAACTCCGTCTTATTACTGAACAGTTCGATGCAATCCAATTCAATTAATGTTTGACGTTAAATGTATTTTTCCAATAAACTTGACTTCATATTCTTCTCCAGTTATTCGCTTTTATAGATTAATGCAGCTTGCTTATTTTAAAAAACATACTTGTAACCATACTTAGTTTTATATCTTTTATATCTGTATTAATCCAAACATTTTTATAATAAAATAGGGTTAATTTTAGATACTTTAGTGCTTCCAAATTAAATTCGTAAAATTTTTTTACAAGTTGTTTATTCTTAATAATTAGAAGGAAATTTCTTAACTACTACCAATTTTCCTTTCTCTACACTCTAGTCTTATCTATTTGAGTTAAACCTACTTTATATTATTTCAAAATAAGTGTTTGTCATTCATTTTCAAACTGTATTTTATCAATATTATATTACGAGGGTTGTCCGTAAAATAAGGTCTCCTAGGCGCTGGAGTCGCGAGGAACTCTTTATCGCACGATCCGGCAACACTGGCGTGTAACTTGGTTCCACGCTTATAAATCCCCACCACTCGGAGCTGTCTCCGACGCTTAGCCTTTGTTTAGTCGCCGTTCGTGATGGAGCTTGCACTCGCCGCTACCGCCAGGTGTGAGTTACGCTCTGTAATTCGAGCGACGAAACCTGGGTCCATTACACGACACCCATAAACTACCCACAAGTGGTTAGTTTGTGACGACACCAGAGACAAAAGAACAGTCCCGTTAGTGGCGGCAATCAGGATCGCCGAGGCCGCAAAAATTTAAACATTGTCTGCCCGCAAAGTGATGGCGACTGTGTTTTGAGATAGGAAGAGGATATTGTTGTGCGAGTTCATGCCTACCGGAACAATAATAAACGCTGATCGCTACCGTCAAACCTTGAAGAACCTTCGAACTTTAAGACCGACGTGGAGTAGCCGTACGCTACATGCGCGCCTCGGCGGAAGAGTCTTATGACACAGGTATACGAAAAATGTTACACCGCATGCAAAAACGCATCGATCGCAACGGGGATTATGTAGACAAATAGTAGAAAGTCCAGGCTTTCCAACAATGTATTGATCAATGCAAATAATCGTGTTTTTCCTTGAGAAAAAAAATTGGAGACCTTATTTAACGGACAAGCATGCGCGCTTCGGCGGGAGAGTTCTATGACACGGGTATACAAAAAATGCTACACCGCATGCAAAAACGCATCGATCTCAACGGGAATTATGTAGAAAGTCCAGGCTTTCCAAAAATGTATTAATCAATGCAAATAATCGTGTTTTTCTTTGTGACAAAAAATTGGAGACCTTATTTAACGGACAAGCATGCGCGCCTCGGCGGGAGAGTCCTATAACACGGATATACGAAAAATACTACACCGCATGCAAAAACGCATCGATCTCAACGGGAATTATGTAGAAAAATAGTAGAAAGTCCAGGCTTTCTAACAATGTATTAATCAATGCAAATAATCGTGTTTTTCTTTGAGAAAAAAAATTGGAGACCTTATTTAACGGACAAGCATTCGCTCCTCGGCGGGAGACTCCTATGACACGGGTATACGAAAAATGCTACATCGCATGCAAAAAAGCATCGATCGCAACGAAGATTATGTAGAAAAATAGTAGAAAGTCCAGGCTTTCCAACAATGTATTAATCAATGCAAATAATCGTGTTTTTCTTTGAGAAAAAAAATTGGAGACCTTATTTAACGGACAAGCATTCGCTCCTCGGCGGGAGACTCCTATGACACGGGTATACGAAAAATGCTACATCGCATGCAAAAAAGCATCGATCGCAACGGAGATTATGTAGAAAAATAGTAGAAAGTCCAGGCTTTCCAACAATGTATTAATCAATGCAAATAATCGTGTTTTTCTTTGTGACAAAAAATTGGAAACCTTATTTAACGGACAAGCATGCGCGCCTCGGCGGGAGAGTCCTATGACACGGGTATACGAAAAATACTACACCGCATGCAAAAACGCATCGATCTCAACGGGAATTATGTAGAAAAATAGTAGAAAGTCCAGGCTTTCCAAAAATGTATTAATCAATGCAAATAATCGTGTTTTTCTTTGTGACAAAAAATTGGAGACCTTATTTAACGGACAAGCATGCGCGCCTCGGCGGGAGAGTCCTATGACACGGGTATACGAAAAATACTACACCGCATGCAAAAACGCATCGATCTCAACGGGAATTATGTAGAAAAATAGTAGAAAGTCCAGGCTTTCTAACAATGTATTAATCAATGCAAATAATCGTGTTTTTCTTTGAGAAAAAAATTGGAGACCTTATTTAACGGACAAGCATTCGCGCCTCGGCGGGAGACTCCTATGACACGGGTATACGAAAAATGCTACATCGCATGCAAAAAAGCATCGATCGCAACGGAGATTATGTAGAAAAATAGTAGAAAGTCCAGGCTTTCCAAAAATGTATTAATCAATGCAAATAATCGTGTTTTTCTTTGAGAAAAAAAATTGGAGATCTTATTTAACGGACAAGCATGCGCGCCTCGGCGGGAGAGTCCCATGACACGGATATACGAAAAATGCTACACCGCATGCAAAAACGTATCGATCTCAACGGGAATTATGTAGAAAAATAGTAAAAAGTCCAGGCTTTCCAACAGTGTATTAATCAATGCAAATAAACGTGTTTTTCTTTGATTAAAAAAATTGGAGACCTTATTTTACGGACAAGCCTCGTCTTTTCAAATCCACCTGTTTTTTCAAATAGCCATGTTTCATACACATATCTGCCTTATCCTTGAATAAATCCAAACCATATGCAACCAAATATAATTTCCCAATTTTAACTAATTTGATTCAAACCATATTAGGGTTGTATCATAACAATATATGTAATCTCGTAAGTTACAAACCTGTTACCTGGAAAATATGTAACCATGTTATATAGCAATGTTATACTTTTGTTATAAAACAAGTTATATAACAGCAATATAACAAAAATTACATAACATTAATTCCATATTTGTTATGTTGCAGTTATTTATCACAAGCATAACAAATATTAGTTAACATTGTTACTTTTGTGTTGCATAACATCAATATAACGTGTATGCTGGGATACGTGTATTTATTCAAAAATGCTACAAAATATAGCACTTACCTCTACAAAATTGAGATAATTATGGTATACATTGATTGTACTTCTAGACTCATACATATGTATTACTTTTTCTATATAAATAATAAGAACCTCATTATGCAATTTATTATTAAGCATTATTAAATAACACAACTCAGCAAACACGTTATATTGATGTTATGCAATACGAAAGTAACAATGTTAACTAACATTTGTTATGTTTGTGATACATAATTTGTTATATATTTTTTGTTATATTGCTGTTAAATAACTTGTAGTTTTCAGTTGAAGTTGTGAAGTTAATGGTTTATTCAGCCCATTATCACGCCACCGTTAGCACCTCCATCTGTTTTACTAACTGCCCCTATTCCACCAACTACTTCTACCACTAGAGCTGCCCCTGACACGACGGTTCCTGTTACCTCTACTACCCGTTCCCGCCGTACTCGTCAACGTCGCGTGCATTTCTGTATGTACACCGCTGTCGCTAGGGGGGTGCCCTGTAGGAGCCTTGGCGTCATGGAAATCAAAAGTATTAGTATTCGTCGATATTGTCATTCTGACGTTGTATTTATTACTGAATACATATTTTGAGTAGAATAACTAAGTTTAGTATCTACAACTATTGCAGCATGACAGAGTACATACTACAAGGAGCGTTCAAATATAAATTATAATTTAATATTTATTCAAAAAGAAACACAAGGACTCTAATGTATATAATGTCATTTTTCTACTCAGTCTGCCTCCTTTTGAAAAACTCGTGCCATCTTTCCGGAAGTTTCTGTATTCCACGGGAAAAAAATTGTCTTGGTTCCTGACACACCCATTTCCGAACAATTTCGATTACTTCATTACAAAAATGTATTTTTCTCCTATAAACTCTTTTAAGGGTCCATATAAATAAAAATGTGAGGCAGCAAGGTCCGAAATGTATGATAAATAGAGCAGCATGGCCCATTTAAATTTTTGAATCGTGGTCAGCGTGTGAATAGCGAAATGGGGTCGAGCATTATCCTATAAGAAGCAGACAGAGAACTAGCTCTTTTTCCAAGCTACCTTTACTGATATTTAATGCAGAAGGAATATCCTTCACTGCAATTCGACGATAGTTTCAAATAAGTGCATTTTACTCAGTCAGTACTTACTTCCGTTTCGATGTTTTTGGACGCCGAGAATGCAGTTCATTCTCGATACATTTGCGACCATCTTTAAACCCTTTATTCCTTTTATAAACGCTTATATCTGATAGTGATTGCGCATCAAACTGTCTTTTAACTCTTACACAAATTTCTTATGGTTTGCGACTTTCTTTGGTAAGAAATTTACTAATAATGAGTTGTTCCACGCTTGAATGCACTTCCACTTCACTTATGCTTACCAGCTGAACAAAAATGAATTGTGATGACTTAACGACTGAATGAAGTTAGGACTTTTTACAGAGCATTAATTAATGTATACAACTTCTGTGCATGTCAAATTATAATTCATATTTGAACGCTCCTCGTACATAAATATCTTATAAAAAAACTGTTGATATCATTTCCTATTAGTTAGGCTACACAACAAGCACTAAGAAATTGTGAGGGTATACCACTACTAGTATTTTATGGGAAAAGGGATCTGCCTCGCTTCAAAAACCAAAGGAGAAGATTGAGATTATTTACAAAACAAATAGTGTTTTGTTAGTATGGGGTAGTTTTTCATTCCAAAATGAGGTGCCAAAGGTATTTCTCCACCTTTTCTGTAAGATTTAACAGTAATATTAATTCATATACTCTAGTTTCATATATATTATAGGTGAATGACCTCAACAGGATAATTAACAATAAAAAAGGCAGCTCAATTTGAGCTGGTATGTACTAAGTGGTTAATCAGAGCATTGTTTAATAGAGATGTATATAATTTAGCCGTCAGTCTTGGTTGAGATCTATAACCATAATAGGACTTGTCAGAAATGCTGGGAAATAACTCTTAATCGTAGTCCAGTACAAGTACATAGGATGGAAAGGCAGCCATTCTAGGGAGGCATAGTGCAAGAAAATCATACAAGCTAAGTGGGAATATAAGCTGTTTAAGCAAAACCTTGGAAGGTACAACTCAAGTATAAGTGACAAAATTCAGTGAGGTCGGTGCAATACCCATATTAACAATTTAAAATTAAAGAAATCTTTCCTTAAGAAAGTAAATATAAGTGGTCCTAAGAGGGATAAGTGTACACTCTTGAGTATAAACAACCAAGATAATCTAATTAAAGTCAATAACATTCATAGAGTAAAGTAATAAAACCTATAATCCATAATTGGCTTAAAATTCTAATAACGTTAACATAATTTGACATTTGTCAGTTGAACTGTCATTGAAAATAATAATCAAGGGTAATACCACAAGCAGTGGATATACTTTTGACAAATATTTTGTCGTTTCCATGTAAATTATTCCGTTTATATTTCACGATACAAAATCACATCAAAAATGTCACGAGCCGAAGGCCGAAGGATATATATCCACTTCGAGTGGTATTTGGAACGACTATTTAACAATATTAATACATAACGATTAACTTTATTGAAAAATAATCCAACAATTAATATAATTATTCATTCTCAATTAAATTCAGCGGAATACTTCCAAAACACAGCATTTTAAAATTTTTAAAACAAGCCACACAGTTTGTTGGGGTTTAGTGTTACGTAACCTAGCGATATCACTAAGGACAGAACATCGTTGCTAAGCGATACTTCGCAACAAGGCTATTTATTTGTTGAGTACGTACATTGTTTTGTGAATATTTTGCATGGTGCCCAATATTCAGTGATATACTGCTGTTATTGGTTGAAAAAAGCAAATGTCTGCAATGTCATTGGCTTATATGTTATAGTGTTGAATAGTCAGTTATATTACATGGCTTAACCATGATTAGAATAACGGATATGAAGCATGCAATGAGAACTGAAGGAACGTCAAAGTCAAGTAATTTGAAAAAGAATGTAAAAGTAGTTTTAGGAGAGGTAATTATATTGAACCAACATACAAATACAACAAGATAACTTCCTATTAGCAATTGTGTTGGACAATATATAAATTATGGAGCTCCAAAATTAAAACGGTCCACATAAATAAAACTAAACTAAGGTATAGATGAATAAACCGTTTTAGTACTGGTTGCATACCAAAAATAAAGTTGAGGGTTTACAAATAATATTTCAGTTCTCAAAGTTAAGAAAATAAGATCCTCTTAAGGATATATATTGTTGTAAATAAGTCATAAAGAAACAGATACCATTAAACCAGTGAATTTATTGTAATTAGCAGTAATTAAAATTTTCAGGGAAGATAGACGGTCGGCCTTACCTTTTGGCGAAAGTTATATTAGTTATTTTGCCGGCTGGTAACTATCGGCCTAATTGGGCTAGCTCGCCGCGAGGGTCGCAGGGTTCCAGCTGTGCTGAAAGAGAATACAAAAAAAAAGAAAGGAGTGGGCGCCAGGTCCTAGACTCAGATCCAATTCCTTGTGCCGGACCTTACACAAGGTCGAAGATAAAAACCAGCAAGTCAAAATTAAACAAATCAACAACCAATGAATAGATCACAGCTTTATTTCAAATATTGGTGCGTACTATAGTGCAAGGCTAACATAAATTAAATATATATAAATCACAGCAGGCAATATTTCTAGCAACACCAAAGAAAACACACAGTATGCGACATGCAATAATAAATACAAATACAGATATAAATATAAATATCGAGCAAATAGTAGCCCACGAGCAGCAATGACTATGACCGGTGAATGGGCTAACACATTAAAACATTGCGCGGTTAAAATCGGAGCATAGCGAGTATTAAATTAAAAAGAAAGTAAATTAATCCCTGTGAGGCAGGATATAGCAGGGCCAGGTTATGCAAGCGCTCAGCTGATGCGAAACCCCGAATATCAGCTCAGAAAGATTCTAAAGTAATTAATCCAAAATTTCTAATGTCAAAAACTACGAGGTTCTATGCCCATATAGTCACAGAGCAGTTTTCTTAATGGAAATACATCAGGTGCATAAATGGACGCTAAAGCAATCGCTTGAATAAACCTTCGGCAAACTTGTACCTACGTAAACTCGCGAATAAATTACAATAACGCGGAAAAATCGCGAACGCCGCAAACAGAGTTCCGACAAAATAATTAACGGGCTCACGCGACTCCCAAGTAAGGCAATCGGCTACCGAAATCGGTTCTCTAGCCACGACACGCTAAAAATGACGTCAGACCTCAGCGACCGACATGCAAATGGCGTCGCCACAAACCCGAAGATATCGAGCAAACAGCAGGCAAAATGCTGTAAGTACTGCCTTAAAACTGAACTACTAGCGCGGATGATCTAACATACAATTTGCAGGGGGCTCAATGGGGCGCGGCAGCCTCCAGCGGCAGCGGAACCTCCTAAGCAGGGTCCTCGCAGGCCCCCCCACGGAGACGCCGTGGTCCGTGGCCAATCCGAAACCGAAGGCTCCTACAGGATTGAGCCGCAGGGCTGTCTTTACATATTCGAGTGAGCTCGATTAAAAATTCAATAAAGGTCAGTAGCCTGCACAAAATGGGCGCTCAAAATTTGCAATAGCCCTATCACAATTAACGCATTAAAATTATACAAAAGCATGCACTAACATCTAACTCGACGAAGCATTACTGTGCCAAAAATATCCTACATGCCCTATCTGTTAATGAGACGAGATTCCAATAACTAACTATAAAATCCACCAGGCGTAAATAGCTATATCAGTTTCTTGCCTGTAGTAAAAACATGTCAGCGCTGACCTGTGGATTGCGGAGAGCCGAGGACGGCAGAAGCGATGAAGGTTTCGGCAGACACAGCGGGAGGCCCAGCGGACCTAGGAGGCGGTGATTGTATCACAGGTGAGTGCGGTGCTACACTCTCCAGCGTAGCTCCCCGGGAATTTGTAGAGCTCCTTGACAATTCGATGGTTTCAGGGGCCCAAATCGACGGTTTGGATGCCCGCAGAGTGCGGCCGAACAAGAAGTGCTAAGCCTCTTCAGGGGGGAGTTCAACCTCTCGCAGGAAGCGTCCGAACTCTCCCAAGGTCGTAGCCGACAGAAAATGGCATCCCACAGTAAATCGAAATCCACAGCAAATCGAATCCCACAGGGAATGGTGTCCGACAATAAATCGAATCCCACAGTAAATGGCTATAACGCACAACGCCCAAATAAGTCCCGAATAAGAAGAAACTGGCCTTATCTTACCTCACGCTGGAATTGAGCCAGAAGAAAGGGCAGAAGCAATGCTGGCCTCAGACGAATCCGCAGTTGCGAAGGACGTACGTATAACCAAATCAAATACGAACGTCTTAAGGGCACATGTGCTTTTTCAGATCCTCCGAAAAATCAAAACGGAGCTGAGCTATACTAATTAGCTCAAAAATTTAAGCACACGGCCGAGGCACTAGCAGCCTGCACCAAGTTTAAAATGGGAAAAGACCTCAAAAATCCACCCGCTACCAGTTATCAAAACTTTCCAAAATTTTTGGGCCAGAAGATGCGAAAAAAAACAGCCTGAAAAATTTGACTGCAAGAAGTGATATCCTTTATCTAGCAACAAATAGAATAGTGTAGAAGAATTTGTAACAGGGGTTGCCTAAGCGCCATATACAAATATCTGTAGGAATATGACCTAAATAAATTTAATTAGTAGAATATGGGTAATTATTCGAAGAGTTGCTTACCAAACTGCTTGATAATTATAGGAAAATAATTAAAAATAAGATACAGCTAATTATATCTAGTTTGAAGCATGCAAAAATTGACAAAAGCCAACCATAAGTATTCAAGTTCAAAATTCAGCTAGCGAAAGTTCAATACTACGGGGTCACTCCAAAAGTATCGTAACAAATCCTCCCCCCACAAAAGGGAGGGTAAATCACCCCAGATTTACCCGACCATACAAATGCCAACAAAAGAAATCGCCCTAAGAGACAACAAAAAAAACGATGCCTGCCGGAAGGAAACAAAGGGAAGGAACAAAGGATCTAAAGAAGTAGACAAGGAGAGAGCATGTAAGAGTCCAAGCACATCATCGAAGACAACTAGGCACCAACCTCTTCCGTCGCTGCAAGATGACGTGAGCTGCGCCGGTGGAAGGGAAGGCTACGTCAGGTTGCAACAAAGATGCACCCGAAACGCAAACACCACGGAAAAATGCGGAGTGGGAGACAGGAAAGCGAACGACACAGAAGAAGGAAGGGAAAGGAAAACCAACCTCAACCAAGGGTTAAGTACTTAGGCCCAGGATCGACCTACAGCACTGAAGCTATCTCCAAATGACGGAAGATAGAACGGATATCCAAAATAACACGAAGTATAAAGAGAACGAACACAGCAAAAAGAGGGAACATCCCTTTCAAACAAGAGAAAAAAAAATGAGACAGAGAAGGATGCGAGAAATGAAGGGACCAGATGTTTAGGTCGGGACTCCAATTCGAGAAAAAGGAAAGGTGAGTTGGGTCCCAAAGGTTCCGTCCGACGTCCCCAAACCAACCTCCCAAAAAGACGTAGACTAAACCAAATCATCATTATCGTCGACAGCGTTATTGAGCTTCAAGTCTTTGGCATGCCAATTCCCACGCAAACGACCGTCCGGATCCTTAAGTTGATAAATGAAGCGAGACAATTTCTTATGAACTATAAAGGGTCCAATAAACTTGGGTGCCAATTTAGCAGTATAGTGATTAGCAGCATCCGATTGCGTGAAGTTTCTTCTCCAAACGGAGTTGCCTACCTGATATTCATCAGGTCGTCTTCGCAGGTTGTAGTAGACCTTCGAGCGATCGTAGGCCCTAGCAAGACGAACTTTTACTTCTTTGTACAACCGTTGCAGCGCTTGGGCTCTTATATTGGGGTTTTCATCCCTGATGACACGAAGTTCGGGACCTTCATCTTCAGGTCTTTCTTCAGGATCCCCGTCGAGTGTAATTTATCGGCCAAAATTCAAAAAGTAGGGGCTATGACCAGTGACATCATGCTTGGAGGTTCTTATGGCACAAGCGACTTGTTGTAAGTATTTATCCCACTCACGTTGTTTGTCGGACACGTACGCTGTAAGCATTGTTTTCAGAACACGATTGATGCGTTCCGTTGGATTTGCCTGAGGGTGATACAACGCTGTAAACGCTATTCTGCAGCCATAGTTCCTAGCCAAGGCAGTAAATTCGCGACT
>CALNHX010009581.1:0-48489 GCA_940337035.1 Agriotes lineatus | reverse complement strand
TCCTTATAAACTTGTCCATTTAAGGAAGAAAGTGAATACCTTCCAGACTCGAGTAGGAAAACTTTTTAATTAGAACAGGTGGTTCAAATTCATTATTGTTTATTATGATGAAGCCATAAATACACACCTTTGAAGAACTTTGTTAATTTAAATTAATTTACGACTGATGGGCAATACCTATTCGTTCTTTACTATTATTACAAAAGGATTTAGAATCTACAATTTCTTTTAAAATTTTAAGTATTCTACTTCAGGTTTATATATAGAGCGAGACAGTTAAGACAGCTATCTATCTATATTTTGGGTTCAGTATTTACATAAGATGTATATAATATACTAAAATAATATATATGTACTGACTAAAATACAACATATTGTTGTCTACCCGATTCCAGTACGCCATGCCTCTCTGTCCCATACTTGATCTTTTTCTAAGTTTCTTTCTGCCATTGCCCTTCTTATGCCCTTGTTCCAAGATATTCTTGGTCTACCCTTTTTGTTTCTTCCGGGAGGTTTCCGTTCGAAAATCTTCTTTGGCCATCTATCCTAATTTCTGTATTCGGTATATGATCCATTCTGGAGATTTGTGTTGTGGTAATACAGCTACTGCTATAAAAATAGTATCTCATCAGAATTGCTATTGATACTTGATATATATATATATAGAAAAGATAGTATGTATCTTTTACTACGCGGCATATTCTTACCGACAGCAGGCGGTAACTTTTTTTAGTTAAATATATAAGATATTGTAAAACAAACCCACCTTAAGGACAAATTTTGTGATATTAGTACATTCGCTCATTTGTTAGTTCATCGTTATTTGAACTCTCAGTAAAAGAATATTGAACGTTTTGTATGCCTAATTCTTTTGATACCTACAATTTTTGTATGAATAATCTTTATATTTATGAAATTAACAATGGCTTAATTTTTTAAGATCGTCGATTCAGAACTCTGCATCTGAAAACTCAAGAGTGGTAAAATGCATCCCTGTAAACAACATTTTCCAAGTTTGAAACTAAATTTGGCAATTGCTTTCGATTGTGAAACAAAATTCAAGCATATTCCAACAATGCTGCTTGTCAACAGGTATAAAATTAACAAAGTTAATTAATTAAAAACCAACATAAATGTGGCCGCCTGTTGTATACAGATAACCCATTGAGCTTAGTACAATGGGATTAGTCGGAATTTAATTGATATGTCCTATATATTCCGCACTGCATACTGATCATAACTGGGCAAATCCTGTAAAAATTAAAATTGGTTATGAATAGTGATTAAAAAGACCTATAAATTTCCAGAGAAATCGGTATGTTAAATTGTAGTATTCTTGATTAGAATTTATAAAATATTAACCTCACACGTGTTGATTATTTATTTAGTAGCAGTTGGCTAAAATTACATCATGATATAATTACTTAAGCAACATTTTATAAAATTATACATATGTAAATATTTGTTGCAGTTTGGTAAAGAAAAAAGAAATACCATTGCACCATGTTTCCACTATCGGATAGATAGCTATCTTAGGATGCATCCATTTTTCAGTGACAATTTATCTACTCGTAAATATATCATTTTAATCATTAATACATCTATCTGTAATATTCAAGAAACAGACAAACGTACCGTTACGGCCAACTCAAAGTGCACGGCAGATTTTTAGCGTGTAATACGATATTCTAATCATAGACGTCGAGTTTTGACGTTTACGTTTGTCATCAACTGTCATAGAACTGAAAACTCGAAAAATTCCCAGACATTTGTCAGAAGCAGAGAAAATGCGAGCTATTACAAAACTGGAAGAGAACTGGTCGCTGAGTAGAGTCGCAGCAGATTTGCATGTGAGCAAGAGCTGCATTTTCAAAATTAAAAATCATTTTGGCAGTAGAGACTTCTGCAAGAAAAGTTTTTTTAACCCCAGAGAACAAAGAACGAAGAATACAGTTTGCAACCGACTATTTGAATGAAATCGACGATTTTTGGAACAGGACTGTTTTCTCAGATGAAAAGGTATTTCAATCATTTACCAATTGACGATTAAGGGTGTATAATAGACCACAAAATTCAAGATTTGAGAAGCAATATTATTCAACCCTTAAGTAGTGGACGATTCTCTGTAAACGTATGGGGATGGATCAATGCTCACGGGTCTGGGGCATGCTATAGAATTAATGGTCTACTGAATGCTGAAAATTATTACAATATTTTGCAAAATGTGATGCTGCCATCTGTAAGAGAGGTCTTTCCTAATCAATTTACTTTTCAACAGGCAAGATATTACTTAATTAATTAATTTTGTTTATGTTAACGTAATTGATAACATTATTTTCACAGGATAACTGTCCTGTGCATGCAGCAGGGATTGTTTATTGATGGTTTGATGAGAATAATATCAATTTATTACCATGGCCTGCAAAAAGTCCGGACTTGAACCCTATCAAAAATGTTTGGGGGTATTTAACTAAAAAAAAATATACCAGGGAGTTTGCACCAAACAACGCCGATGAATTATGGGAAAGAATAATAAATGCTTGGAAGGAACCGAGAGGATACAATATGGAAACATTGGTCAACTCTATGCGAAACAAACTGCAAAGCGTAGTAGCAATTGAATACTGATACATATTTATTAAATACATATTATTACATGTATAGTTTGTTTACTTGTGAAACTTTGCTAAAATACAAACATTAAAAAAGTAATACCTATTCTTACAATCACAAGCAACGCCACTGGAGAAACCCTCATTTAATAAGCCGAAAAATCGCAAAAATAACCATAGTAACAAAAAACCGTGCACTTTGAGGTGTCCGTAACTGTACTTTGTGAAAACACAATCAATAACCTATAAAAAGCAACAATATGCATGTTTAGAAAAATCTGTATATTTAATCAAGCAGTTTTCTTTGTGGAGTTCGCTTGCGACTTCCACTGCACCGATTTACATGGCTTTATTAAAATGAAAGCTATTTACTCCTAGATGTATTATCGCGCGTATTTTTCTTATTTCTTCGACCAATTTGTTATAAACTGAAACTTAATTTTTACGAGTTTGGTTTCACAGTTGCATTTGAGCCTTCACATAAAAACCTGTAGTCGACTTCGTCGAATTAATGTTAACCTAAAGCATCCACTATCTGAGATCGGTATCTTACCGAGTGGTTTGGTTACAATAAACGATTCCGACGACAGAATGGCCGAGAACAAATTTACTAATCAGGACACATACTTTGTCCATGTTTACACAAAGGGAAAGCACTGCAGGGATACATTTTCCGAGAACATGACATGACAAAAATTCTCCTTCATCCTAACACCAACGTACGATGAAGGATATAGCACTTAAAAAAGTAGAACATTTATAGATATTCTACGTTGAATATATATTTATTACTACATTAATTGTTTCCATAGTTAACGTAGATTTGCTACATTTTTAATCTGCCTTATAACAAAGAGCTTGAATAATTTTTACTAAAAAATTCTCTCTTCTCTCCCTTTTTTTCCACTAATGATGTGATGTTAGTACTTTTTGTGGCTATAAATGACAAAAATATGACGAGAGATTGAAGCAGAATTGTGCTTTCATGAAACAAAAAGCGTGCACATTTTGCACCGTTACTAGTTTTTACCAACTAACATCTAGGGGTAGGTCTAAAAATAGTTTGTTGTATTTACCTAAATGAGAACGTCGTGCTCTAACCCATGATTCAGTGGCAACGGATGACGCTAAACTAAAAAAGTTTGCAAAGGGCTTTACTCAGAACTTCCTTCTCAAGTGGAAGTTGGACACTTAATTTTTAACAATCAAAGAAAATTAGGGTAAAAACATCTTAGCGTTCCTAATAGTACTGAAACAATAAGAGGAAACACAATTACGTCAATTTGCTAATGCAAAAACACTGCGGGCGGTGGAATTTGAACTCGCGATTTCTGTATCTGAAACAGCAACTTCAACGCTTAGCAGCAGGCCGTCTCCAATTCGCCTCTTGATCTCATTGCCACAAAGGACTTTCTCGCATCTACGCGATATGGCTGAACTATATACAACCCGCTTAGTGTTGCTCATTTATTCTCTTTTAGAACATTTACCCTGTATCTGTTAGGGACATTTTCGCCAAGGGTAAAGCCTGAGCTATGTTCAAATTATTACTTTTATCCATTCCTCGGTTAAAGCAAAAATAGGCAAAATTTTATTGTTTTAAAGTGTTCACCCTGTATATATTTGACCGAAAGTATATCGATTCGTGCCAAGAAACAGTTTTTGAGCTATACCGCCAACAGACTGACAAACAGATAGACGGAATTGAGAAAACATGTGAACGTGAAAATCTGAAGTCATCTCGGAAGGTGATTTTTTCACGATTACACAATACTTCCTCCGTCTTTTAGACAAGGCAAGTAAAAATCCATTCAAATCTAGCCAATTCAAAACCAAATTTAACACATTTCGACAATTTTTGAATTAACTTTTACACCATACTCCACTTACCTATCATTTGTTGTTTATATCTGTGATACGAGTTGTGCAAAGCAGTCCATAATGTACTAGGGGATAAACAGCTAACGTAATGATTACGCTCGCTTATTGCCCCGCCTTTTATGCCCAAGGGCCTAATGGACTGCTTTTCATGTTTTTCAGGCTCTCCATTTTATTTACGTATTCAAAGTGGAAAATAAAACTTTGCATGCACCACGGACATAACTTAATGTTATACCCCTCAGGCATGAACGATAATGCCCTTGATGCATAGATAACTATTACAAAATGTGTACTATCATTATTCATCCAAAAATATAATTAACAAAGTGGATGTAAGCAATTTTTCAAGTTACTGATCTGTGGTTGTACTGGAAATTTTCTTACGTAAGTGATTATAATCAACAGTCAAAAACTAGCGTAGCAATATATTACTTTGGGACTTCATAATTCGAAGTAGGTTTGAATATAAATATTTATGTAGGATATATCAGCATCATGTTTTCTCAAAAAACAACGTCTCGCTCATACGTAATTTTATAAAGTACAATAAAAGCTACCACGGCAAAGAAAACATGCGGTAATTGCTTGACGAAAAGATAACAGGACGTCGATCGAACAGCGGTAGGTACTTATTTAAATTGCCTAACCCTTGAGCTTATATTTTTGGAATTTATTTTCACATGTTGCTCGATCCATGTGCTAACTCTTCTATAAAAGGATAATCGGCTTAAACATTTATGAATACAGAATTTTAATCCAATTGTAACCACAGGATTATATACAAGTGTAAAAAGTTTAGAATATTAACACCAAAGTTGAGCAGACCCCTCAAATATTTATGCGGCTTTCAAACAAACAGCTTCCAATGTGGATATTTAAATAATAATTCATATTTGCCATCCCACATCTGTTGCTTGTATTAGTTTCGTATTTGAATAGCTAAAATCGGAAGGTCAGTTTGATTTATATTCGATTCTGCTTTTGAGCTTGGAGCAGTTTTAAAGTAATCGAAGTTCTATATCAAACTGCTTCTACAAAATCATGCTAAACAAATAAGTGTACGCTAGTGCTCTGCACCTTGTCAATTTGTTATGTCACACATTCCGATAATTTTATTTTTACATACATTGATCATTAGCACTGCCATTTTATTTTCTTTAAAGCAACATTTTTACTTCTTCACATTATACAGCAGAAATCTATACAGTCGATCTTATTGAATTTTTATAACGTTGCGAGGTGTAAGATAGAGAACTCAATAATATAATATGTAGAAGTCCCTTATCTTTGTTCGATTTTGATTTGGATTTCCATATTTATCGAAAATAGTGTTGTGTATTTTGATATTGCAAGTATACATACTTTCAGCCATTACTTTATTTGTTCATAATAGCGTTATTACATCCCTTTCGCTAGTTTAGTAGCAAGCAAGCCCTAGGCGGTTACTTTCCATAGCTTTAAAAACACTGCTAACTACTGGTGAGTGGGCAGACTTTTTTCAAAGCTTCTGAAAAGGGTAAAGAAAGTGGGTGTGTATTCAATTCGAATAGGTCGAAGTAGAGATTGTGAGTGCTCCAAAGTTCAACAACTTAACATTTCTACCTCACCCACTGCATAATTATTCCAGTTTCGGGAATTTAACTTCAAAAAACAACCCATACACGAACAAATAACGGTAACACAAAAGACAAGAGAGTCTAAACAAACGTAGATGAATCCACAAAGTAAAGAAATGGAAGAGCTGTAGTAAAAACACCAATGCTGCAACTGGACAAGAAAAACAATGAACTAATAACAAATAAGATAGAAGAGAAGAGGCAATGGAAGAACATGTTCAGAACTTGTTTACAGACAATACTCTCATACGAAGCGATGAAGATGAAATAATCGATGCATCCAAGAAGGGATTAGATCATTAGATGATATCTACTTCCAAATAGGGAAAAATTATTGACGAAATTATTGCCGAAGCTTACAACCCCTAGAGAGTGCGTCACCAGGTGGCGGACTGGGAATGCCTCTCAGAGGTGGGTGATAAGAGGGAAATAATACCGCCGATAGAATATTTTAACTCCGAAATTTGGTTTAATTTTATTACTCTGTTACTGGCTCATTTATTGTTTAAACTTACATGTTCTATGGTTATCACTGTTGTTATATGGGCTAGAAACAAGCAATCACAAAATAAACAAACAACATACCGAGATGCTGACATTGGCTTAGGATCATGTTTGATTGGTAACCAATATAAACTTCAAACTGAAATTAATCGAGAAGGAAACAAACAATAAACGTCTGGATATTTCGTAAATAAAAGACACTTCAATCAAAGACACGGTGCAGCAAGAACTTAACATTGAAGTGAGTGAGTAATCCAGAAGTAATGATGAACGTTCAAACGCACTGAGAAAGTGAGAAATACTCCAAACAATGTAAATATGAAGTACTTAAGAGCTACAGGAACCATAACTGGACGACCAATAAAGTCATGAACCTAATGGAAGAACGAAGACAAGCAAAGGGGATTATTGAATAATATAGAACGCTATAGAGAGAATTAAGAAAAACAGAAAAACGAGTTAAAAAAGTTTGAATGACAGAAATATGTAAAGAAGGAAAAACTTATCCACATTTTCAATATGCATAAAAAACTCAAAAAATAGCGGGAATGTATTCGACCTTTGAAACAACCCCATAGTAAACCAAGAGGAAGCATCAAGAACGTGTGAACTATTCAGTGATGTAGAGAAGGATATAGAAGTCAGTAAAAACTGTTTCACAAAAACTCGGAAATTGCTAAAGAAGAAGTTTTGCATGCTATATCTATCGTCCAAAATAACAAAATCTTCAGTTCCGGATAAAATGCTTATAGAAACTCTAAAATCAATACAAAAAGGAAACGTTAACCAAGTCACTTGGTTGCACAACTTGATTTATAAAACTCGCCATATACTAAAGGATTGGCTAAATTTGACATTTATCTCAATTCCTAAGATGTTGAGTCTAAGATAATGTAGCGATTATCGTTTAATCAGTCTTATGAATCATCTACTTCTAACGCCTCTTCGAATTATGCATAGACAAAGAAGAACAAATTGTGTGTTTGATCTGAATGATACTCAACTGAGATTTAGCAATGCTTTCGGAACACTGGAAACCCTATTCAGCATCCACGTTCTCCTTCAGAGGTGCCGAGACTAACATAAAAACATAATGGCGAGATTTATGAAAACGCGTTTGCTTTATTTCCCAACGTTAGCCTTTGTGATCTAACACACCTTGTAGCTGCCACGGTTAAGGTTGACTTTAGCTGCAGTTATATATTTGGTTTGAATTCGCACATTCTCCCTCCTCGAGTTATGTGATGTTTCCTGGTTTTGTTAGGCCCCTCTGAAAACGTTATTTTGATTAATACCATGGTTCAATCTTTACCTTTACCTTTGACGTTTTGAAGTTTGAGGTTAAGTAGATGTTAGTATGCCGAATTTTTAGTATATTTATTAAGGCTGGATAGTTGTAGCTGATTATAGTAGGAAATGTCTGTTTTCGGGGATCTAGCATCTTACCCTTTATGAAGGATTTGTAATTGAGTGGTTACTGTATTTCCGTTAAGTTTTCCCAATTCTTATCATGGGCGAGTCAAATGGAACCTAGGACAAATAACATCTGGTAGATTTAATGGAGGTAGTCCGGCGAGTTCAGTCGTGAAGCATATACTGGAAATTTGCTCTTACGCATCTTTCTTTTCATTTAAAATGGTTTTTGATAAGTCAATTCCTCCTTATTACTTTATCTAGGACTGAAAATAGGTCCCTTAGCCGATTTACACCTGAAGTGGGTTTTTCCGATTGAGCTGCGCGTGGTATGGTAATTGCGTCTTATTCTCACAGGGCTTTCCTTTATATTTATGGATTTTCGTATTTATGGATTTTTGCATTCATGTATTCTGTAGGCTTTCGAAAATTACACCTTGTTTATTTATGCATTAAAATTACATTTGAAATTAAAATACACGCGTTAGACTGTGAACCCTACGTATACACGTCGTATGTTTGGTATTAAGTTCGCCTCAAGCACTTACGTTTAGATATCATAAATTTAATATTTGATTTCAGTATGTAATTACGAGTTATATTATTTGTCTGGGTAATCACAGCTTGTTGTCCTACTTATACCAGACGATTGAGTGATAACTACGCATACTTGATTCTTTTTTGTTCAGTCATGTTGAATCAATGATATCACCACTCTGGAAATAATACGACGAATAGCTAGAGATAGCGAACTAATGAGTATAGTTATAAAGAGAAAAGCCGCATGTTTGAGTTAATAATAAAAAAAAATAGAAGGTCGACGAGGCCTTGTTCCGATACTGCCGAATCACATACCCTACTTATGCCTAATGCTAGGTATTTCTGTAATTTTAGCATTGTTCAACCAATTTTTTCAAAATTTTAGATTCCATTTAACACTTTTGATAATATGCACTCTAGTGAATATTTTCCTTCGAAGTCATATTACACAATATTAATAAATTTATTATTTTCGTTAAACTGTTGGTCTGCCCCATTACTATAAATTGTTATATAATAAAAAATAAAACATTTGTAAATGTGTACTACCCTCCCGTCGGCGTCTTCTGATTTACTGTATGTTCCATTCTTTGCAGATATTGGCTGGGGTGAAGAATTTTCTTTGTTTTGCTCTTATCTGATACTGTCGCTATTAGTAATTCAACTACAAATAAAAGTTAATCTTTCAAACTTCCTCTGCATTTTCATAACTGATCTTGGGAATGATGCAATAATGTTCATATTTTATAGGTCAAAGCCCAGGTCACGCTTTGTGTAAATTCTCGTGTATAATAGAGACTGTTTTTCGACAATTAACTTAATTTGCATTAAGAATACAATATAAATTTTACAACATCCCTTTGCGGTTTGTTTTAAATCTAATCTAAAAACCGGTAAACTTTGAAACCGCATTACAATTAATCTTCGAAGAGATAATCCAGCCCTCAATTATTTATTTAACCGCTCCGTCGTATTTTCGAATCAATCCCTTCTGGGCAGTAAGTGGGCGTACTTTATTTTCGGGAAGCATGTAAAAGGGTTACGTAAATAATCAAAATCTAATTCGAAATCACTATACTATGTATGTATAACACATTAATTAATGAACGCACTTACGACGGAGAAACTAACTCCCACTCTTTCTTATTGATTAAATTAGTATAACGCCTCGTTTTCATATTTTGCAGAGGACGCCTACAGACCGGATTTGTTAGAAGATTTGAAGCTTCAGAGACTGGGTCACCAATTATCCGACATTTTAATGCACCCCGACGAAGGGGTTCCCCTGGTCTACATGGAACAATATCCCGTGTCCGGCGAGGTCGCAGAAGGAAGCGAGTATTATAGCCAATTTCCGAATTTACAAAGATCAGTCAGCTCCGACCTGAACGAGGTTCCATTCAAGCGATCACGATACTATCGAAAATACCCTTGGAAACGCCAAAATTCCAGGCAAGCGTATGTATATAATATTCGAAGGGACGAGAACTTGTTGCATTTAAAGCTGTTCACTTTGTGGGAGTTAAGGGTTGATTAAATCGAGCGGATTGTATGTATTATGTGTTATCGTAATGAGAAGTTTGTAACTATTTGCCATTACATATACCTTGTTAGTAAGTTTTCTATGGAAAGTTGTTTGCCATTAACAGTCATAACATAAACTTGCATTATTGGTGAAAGTTTTCGTTGTATTCAGTAATGCTAGGAGCAAGGCTCTATTGTGATATTGTTTTAGTTGCTTGCTTAAAGGCAAATTAGTTCGATCAATGCAATAACAAGGTTATTTTAATTATTGCTGTGTAATATTTTTAATGCGGCAGATAACAAAGTGGCGAACGTACGACTTTTAATAATTTAATTCTGTTTGACAAGTCTGGCTATACATATTAAATTATGCAAGAATCAAGGATAAATAAATTGTTAAATAAATTTCTTAATCAAAATTAGGTTCAGTATAGGGAATTCCAAAATCTAAATGTGTGACGAGCCTTGGTTTTTCGTCAATTACGTAACTCGTGCATAAGTTTAATAGCAATTTGGTCGATCTATCGAGTTGGTAATCTACTCCATGGTACGTTTTCTGGTGCTTTACCTTGTACAATCAGCGGTTCCATTGATGCTGAACTTGGCATTATACCGATGGGGCCACAATTACATATATAACAGCAATGAGATATCATGAACAGGAAAATAGAATGCATTGCTTAAGGAAGAAGGAGATAAACATAGAAGCAAATATTCGAGTAGGCTTGACGCTCATTTTAATTAAGGCATATGCCAACTAAACATGCCTACTGACATATAGTTCTTCGTGTTGTCATCTCTTTCTTACTCAACCATTCATTTTATTGTTCATATTATCTTATTGTTATTTTGTTATATATAATTATGGCCTTATTTGCAGAGTCGAGAATCTGGCCTCTCAAAAGAAGCTTCTAAAATGATGGGGTGTATACTCGAATATATAGTTTTATATTATCTGGAATACATTGCGGATATAAATGTAAAGAGCTTCATTCCTTTTTAAATTTCAAAAAACCAGAAAGAAAATATTTTCCGAATCATTTTATTACTGAAAATTGATTAATTTTACGCGTACATCGCATTTGCAAGATTATTTTTGAATATTTTTGAATATTTTCAAACCAATTTAAAGCTAAAAGCTTATTCTTTCTGGATTCAGATGATGTCAAATTAATCAAGAAATTATTTTTAACAAATGCTACATAAATACTTTAAGTTGTTTAACCGAGAATGTGCGGTATAAACTTCAGCATCAACATATTTTGAAAACTATTGCATATAAAGGCATACCTCCAGCTTATGAAATGTGTAGAAAATAATGAATAAATGTTTAGTAAAAAATTACTTGCATTTATTTATTTTCCGGTGCATGTTTTAATTGCTACGCTTGTCGCGCCTCGCCGATCACTGATTTGCTTCACTTAGCCCAGGAAATAAAAAAATGACATCGGGAATCGTTAGGGGAAAGCAGCATTTTTGTCGGTTGTTAGACGACTAAAGAGATACATTTTACCAAAACTCACAGCCCGTTGCCCCTGCTTTATATTACGGTACCGTATATATCCTAAAATATTGTGCTCGACAAATATTTTTGTTTAAGTTTGCGTTAATATTCACAAATTTTTCCTAATTTTAATGAAGTCGAACATAAGGGTATTATAATTTTAAAATTCAAAACTTTGTTTCATACTTCTAGCTTGTTTAAAAATGACAACATAAGTTACAATATCATGAAGTTTTAATTATTTACAGTACAAACAGCCAAAATCCACAAAAACTAGAGTCACTCGCTAAAAGAAAGTGTCATTTTTTTCTAGTAAGGCAGGTGAGTCGTGATATGACAATCCATTCCAGTGCACACGTATTGCAAATCAATTGAAGCCCGCTTTTGTGCATCCACAGTATTTTTCACACCCTTACCGCTGCAGAATACCACGAGTAGAAATTCATGCTAGGCAAAAGTCAGTTAACTAGCAATAAGCCTCACTGCTTTCTTCATTTGTTAATTCCTTTCTACGTATTCCATATTCCACCGTCATTCAGTTGTTAAAAGTGTATTTCTTAGCGACGTTTAAATATGAATATAAACTCTTACACGATATTAATGAGACGCGTATGTGTATATGTGTTTTATGTGGGAGTTTTGTCAAAAGATACATCTTCATGCTGACTTAAGTTAGGGTTCTAAAACGGAAGTAGCGGGTTTCTTTCGATGGCTTTGAGTTTTTCCAACCCAGAAAATTCAAAGCCATTAAATTGATAAAACCGTCACCTGACGCCGAGAGCCAAGCAAACATTTGTATTTAAACAGAAATTCTTCAAGAAGAATTGTTTACCAGTGAGGAAAATGTTATTCTTTCTTGTATGGGATGAGTAAACATTTAAATTTGAACGAAGCTCGCTCCTTTCGCTTGATAGCCCTAACTAAAGATCAGCGTTAAGGTCAAATTTTGTCTTGGTGAAACTTCTTCACTCATCAAACCCATCCCCTCAATATCGTTTGAGAATTTATTTGCAAGTACAAACATCTTCGTTTTCAGAAAATAAACTTTTAACAACTGAATGAACTTGTAAGATAGAATACGTAAATAAGAATGTACTAAAGAAGAATACGTTTAGTATTCTGCACCTATAGGTAAGGTATATTCTGTAAATAATTAAAACTGTATAGTATTGTAGCTTACTTTGTCATTTTTAAACCAGGGATAAAACGAAACTTTTTAAAATTAAAATACCTTTCTATCGTTTCCATTAAAATTAAGCAAAATCTCTAAATAAAGCCAACAAAATTACACCGTTTCGACCATTGGCTACCGAAATATATAAACATAAAAAATTTATTTCTTGCAGTGGTCTAACAACTGGCGAAAATCAGTTTTCCCTTTACTATTCCCGGTGTCATCCCTTTATTTCTTGGGCTACACGGTGCAAATTAGTGACCGGCGAAGCGCGACACGCGTATCGATCAAAACACGCAGCGGAAAAAAGATAATAGATAATAAGTTTTACAACAACAGATCAATACAGATAATGCTTGCACTAAAATATCTTCATTATTGTCTACACATTTCATACCCGGAAAATGTGCATTTATATGCAATAGTTTTCAAAATACCTAGATGCTGACATTTATACCGCGCTTTCTCGGTACGCGTTGTTTATACAATGCCTCTAGCATTTTTTAAAAACAATTTCGTGATTAAGCTCACATCATCTGAATCTAAAAAGAGTAAGCTTTGGACTAGTTTGAAAATTATTGGTAAATATTCAAAACTAAGCTTATAGATCCGATATACAACTAAATTTAATCAATTTTCAGTAACTAAAAAATCGGAAATTTTGTTTTTGTTTTTTGCAATCGCAAAAAGAATGAAGCCCTTCACATTTAGATCCGCAAGGTTTCCAGATAGTGCACATTTTTAAAACTACCTCTTCGAGTGCACACCCTATGATCGACTTTATGGTTCCTGATTCCATGCTAATATGTCGAAAATAAAACAGAATGCTTAACTTAATTCGACTGGATATGAGCTTTACTACAACAATTTCAACATTAAAAATGGGTGTTTAAATGAATAAAACATATGAATAATTTTAATAGTCAAATACACCCCAAAGGGTATATAACCAAATGATGACCGATTTTTTGCGTAAATCCGATCAACAGCAAAATATGTTGAAGAGCACAACCCAAGAACTGCAAAACTAAAGAAAAAAACAAGAGGGGCGATGAAGATATTTAAACAGAAATTCTCCTAAATACAAGGAACTCGATAAAACAATTAAAGAAAAGATAGACAAGACATTAAAAACAATAGAAAAAGTTGTAGAAAGCAACAAGGACGTAAAGGTACTAAAAACTTTAGGCAGAAATACCCCTCCATTCTTCTCACATTTACACAATATTATAGTTCAACAAAGACCTAATAATTCCTCTACTACCCCAAATCAAATGCTTTATATTAACTCATAATCTTCCAAATGCCCTCAATGAATAACTCTCCTAAAACCATTCAAAAACTAACAATACTCAACTAAATAGAATTCCAATGGGAGCTAAATCGCAAGGAACGCTCTTTTCATTAGTTCTAGCTAGATATCGTGTCGACTTCGCCTGAATAACCGAAAGAAAAGAATTCAAAATAATTGGCTACCAAATTTACCGCGAAGACAGAACAATGGGAGCCGCATGGAAAAGAGTGGCAGCCATGATAAAATAAAATGTACAGAACAGTACGCCCTTAGATATTTCAATAAACAGCCTTGATATAAATACAGCTAACGTCAGCATTTCCAATTTCAAATCAATTAAAATAACCGCAGCCTATAAATAACCAAACAAATCACTTCAAGAGGCCCACATACAAAACATATCAGCACAACAAAACCAACACCAATTATAGGCGACCTAAATAGCAAACTCACCTACTGCAACAGTATAAGTGAAACAAACTAGGGAGCTTTGCTGCAATACATGAACTCCAGATATATGCACCGAGTTATTTACTATCGTATGTACTATCCCTACGGTAGCGATAATTTGCCGGACATCCTCGACATTATACTTGCAAAACATGTCTATATACAAATCCAGCAGAGCGTAATACCTGTACTAGAATCAGATCATTTCCCCGTACTTTATCACAACCCTAGAACTCAGATATATTCCAGAATCATAAAAGGGTTCGTTAACTGAGAACAGTTGCCACAAAAATTTGGTTCTCAAATTGTAAACCCAATCAAACTTCAAAACCCCCTTGACGTCAATACCCATTTAGAAACACTAACGAATACAATTAATGATTTATTACAATTATCTCTAATAAACTAAACAAGCAGAACCCGTCGGATATGGCAGAGAAGTAAAGAAAACCTTCTAAAAAACCAATTAAATAGCCGAACACACCAGATCGGAACTCAAATCGACAAATATCACATAGAAAACTTCGAACCAAGCAGCACTGATATATGGAAAGCAACCAACTATATAACCAGAATAAAGAAAAAAATTTCCACCCTTGAACAAATGGACGTACCATACAGTACCGGTAAGGTAAAAATAATCTGTTCGCTAAATATCTGGAAAACACATTTATGTCTACGGAAAAAGTCCGAAAAACATATCATAATAGAGCACTGCCAAAAAATGACATTCAGAGAACAATATGTCTACAATCTTGTAAGAAAACAGATTGCACTTTCTTATGTTTTAATCACACCACCCTTGTCAAATGACATCACCCAACCCACAGTACCCAGAAAACTTGGCACAAAATGTGTCATTAAAAAAGCTCCTTGGCACCCAACAGAATCTTGGCGACGATATTTAACGCTTGTCTGAATGAGATACTTTTCCACGAAATATAAGCACGCTCATGTCCCAATGTTTCACAAACAAGGTAAATATAGACTAAGCTGCAGCTTTTACCGTCCTATAATAAACCTTCTTCCTACGCTATCTAATTATCCGAATGAGTTAGGTATTTTCAAGCTCTATAAGTTTTATAATAACTACTTTTTCGATAAATAGGTCAACAAACGAGAAACAAGCGTTCGATATCTCTACTAATATTGCTCGTACGTGGAAAAGTAATTGAACATAAATTGTAGAGCACACAATAAATTCTAAATAAAAGTTCCACTTCATTTTCACGTACCGTTAACGAGAATCAAGTTATCGTAAAAAAAATCAAAGATGGCGAAAATAGATCAAGGGAAATCTTGGTCGACCACTTGAAGTAAAGCTTTTATTACACGATAGAATGGGATTACGACAACATTGGGTGATTATAAGCCCAGCCCGCCCGGAATGGTTGTAATAAAAAAAAAGGTTTGCCTGCAGCTAGTGGCAAGGGCGTAGGTTATTTCGGGACTGTGCTTTACACCGGGCAGGGCTCGGTAACTTAAGGAGGGTGAAACTTCTTAAAAGTTGAATAAGAAAATCACCCACCCGTAGGTGTGTTGTTGATATTGCTACAGCAATGTCCTTCCTTGCGTTATTCCGGATGGAACTTACCTTAAGTGATTTCCTATAAAATCTTTTACACTTAAACACAGAAAAGAGCGCGTGCAACAACCAAAAAAACGTAGAATAATTAAAATTCAATATATTAATTTCAAACACAAAATTATTATATATGAGGTCTGTAAATTGAGTAATGAGATTGATTTTTTTCAATCTTCTTAGTCGAATAGAATTACAATTCAATATTGTCTCCCTCAAAATAACTTCTTTAGGAAGCCACACAGCACCGGAGACGATTCTTCCAATCCTCATAGCAGTGCTAGAACTCGGATACTGGAATAGCCTTCAGCTGGTCGGTTACAGCCGCTTCAATGTTTTCAACTGTCCCAAAATGACGTCCCTTAAGGCGAGTTCAATCTCGGGAAGAGGAAAAAGTTACAAGGACTTGTCGCCAGTAATGACATGTTCCAGAAATCGATCCCAAAACGTCAAGGCACCTTCCCCTCCTGATGTCCTTTTGGTCCTGGGAAAGGTTTTTTGCAACCATTTCTGCGCAGATGTTTTCATCCCCAATGCATTGGTCAAAATCTGATGAACGGTGGTGTGTGTCAAACTCAACTCTTCCCCGATCATTCTGACTGTCAACCGACGATCTGTACGCGCAAGATCCCGGATTGTGTCGATATTTTCATTGGTTCTTGAAGACGAAGGCCTTCCGCTACGTGGTTCATCTTCAATCGACCCTCTTCCTTCTGAAAATTCCTTAAACCACCGAAAAACCTGGGCCCTTGACAAAACACTGTCTCCGTAGGCCTGCTGAAGTTTTTGCAAACGTTTCCGTTGCACTGTGACCAAGTCTGAAGCAAAACCTGATAGCACACCGTTGCTCGAAATTGATGTCACTCGTTTTTAGAACGCACTAGAAAAAACTATTTCACGAAAAAATTCGCTACGGACAATCAATGACTCGAGTGAGTTCAAACTCGTGCTGAAGGCGTATCACATCTTCACCTACCATCCCTCCAAGTCCCACATCGCCAGTGTTGCCAGATCGAACAATACGTTGCCAGTCTCATCACTTAATTTACATACCTCGTATAATAAAATCATGTGATTTGATTACTTGAATTCTAAGTCCTACATGACGTTATGGTGTTTTACAAACTGCTAAATAATATTTTCGTTCGGTAATCTTAAAAGGATTATGAATTTGTGAAATGATACTGACTATTTGTAGTTATCTGAACGCTATATGAGGTCTTTTAAACGTGCGTCACTTAACTCGCTTCCGCGACACTATTTAACTTAGCGAAAATGAAGGGCGTCTACATTAATATAAATTTTACACAGTACCTTCTAAGATTCTTGCTGCGGATTGAGTAGCTTGATGTCCCTCAGAAAACGCGCTTGGACGAGTCGCTGCAGTGTTGCAGAAAATCCGGGGGGGGGGGGGGGATCGATAACACGGAATTCAAGCGATGGATGATGGAATGCGAGAACTTGGTCTTCGTGTCTGGTCTCTTGTGCAGGAAAATTCCGGAGTACGGCGATATGACGAGACGAAAATCCGGTAAACATTCCAGGTTAAATGAGTCACATCGATCCGGTTCCGTAAATTAAATCCCGCAGAGCGAATTGAGAAAATATATCCGCAAATTAGAACGCTCGTGGTCAAAACAAGCAAAGAACTCGGCACCAATTTGCTTCGATGCGTTAACTGAAGGAACTGCCTCTATCTAGCAGAAAAGTGTGGAAAGACCCTTTTTAAAAGATCTGAAATCGTTGTGGCGGCGAAACAATTAGATGTTTGCGACTATTGGCTTAAACATGGTGCATGCCCTGTATTCGGCGATGGCATTGACTGAGGTGCTACTCAGGAGATAAGGCTGAACACTTGTTAGTTTTATGATCATATATCAATCTTAAAATGACTTTTACGACCTTTTTAATGGCCTAACGAGCGTTTTGATTGATATCTCGAAATTATCTGTTCAACGAGTGTGTTCTCTAGCACCTATCTTAATGTTGAAGTGCGTTTTTACTGTCTTTTGACCAATTTATGAGGCAGCAGCTGGTCGCCTTGGAACGTAATGAACTGCAACTGCAGACTTTTGCGCCTGTCAATTTGATTAATTTATGAGAGAGCGATTGATTGAACACGTGTAACGGTAAATATGCTGCAAAAGTTAAAATCCATCTAACACTTTGCTGGACCCTCCAGCACCCCAAAAAGGAATTTCAAATTTTGGTTCACTTTCAAGCAAAAATGACGTCCTGAAGCGTATGATAACTCACCGCAATGTCAACATTACTGATAAGCCGATCCGATGAAGTCTCCAGCATAAAGATATCAAATATGTGGGGTAAACTTAGATATTAGGCTAACATGATGCCACCACATCAACAAGCAACCCAATCAGAGATAGAACAGGCCAATACAGCTTTCTCCACTTATCAATCTCAATACGCCAATGCGAAAAAATGCATTATCTTGCTGTACAAAGCAATACTCAGACCATTAGTAATGTATGCCTGCCCCGTCTGAAGCACAACATCCAAAACAACATTAAAAAGCTGTAAGTGTTTCGAAACGAGATTCTGCGCATAGCGATTATTTTCCCTGGTATATAAGATACTGTCTAATCCATCAAATCCTGGGAATGGGTACAATGGAACAGTTTATTTAAAAGTTAACCAAAGCCTTTATTGGAAATTTCCATACAGCGACAACACTATAATTTAACAACTTGGAATAAAAACAATCACACGCACTGCAAAAGAAAATGTCCCCAAGATGTAGTTCAAACTCCGGGACTTAAAAGTGAGTCTGACGATTACAGTGAATAAGTAATGTGTTTAAGGTTCGAAAAACCATATTGATCCTTTCTTATATCCATAAAATTAATGCATACACATTATAAAGTAAAATGGAATTATAATAAAGGCACTTGCCTTTAAACTAAAAAAATCGTCTTTTAGACAAGCGAAATAAAAAAATATAATGTGATGCAACACGTTACCAGCATGAGATATCAACCATATAGTTCTAAAGTTATAACAATTTACGTGGAACCTTTTTATATAAAACATTACCGTCGGTGTTGTCTACTGTTCTGACCATATTTCTAGATTACATATTGTATTTACTGTTCGGCGAAGTAATGTAGCTCCATGATCATCCGTTGTGAGTAAAGTTTCAACTGTTAATACATCAGCGGCCGCTGATTTATCTCTTCTTTGCATGATAGTACGTCTGGTTCTTTCTAGGTAGTCGACTAGACGTCATTTCTCGATTTATTACAAAATGTATGTCCCGAGTATAATTGTAGACAGTATTGTTTCCATGTTTCGCCTACATCCTTAATGTCTGCTTTTAATTCTCTGATATACTTTATTACCCAAGGTTAGTTTTTGTATCTGAAGTAGGAAATCCAGTTTTGTCAAATTCTCTTCTTCTTTCAATCAACTGAAGAGTATCATCCGAGATCCTTTGTTTTCGGTAGCATCTCGGTATAGCTTTTTATTGCCTATATGGATTTTCATTTCCTGCCCATTTGTACGATTTGTACATTCAAGTTTTAATAAGTGTAATTTAGCTGCAAAAAGTTGATGGTCAGATCTGCTGCTGTATAAATGAAGAATTTCGTCTAGCTTTTCCCATAATAAAATCTGGTTTCTGATTGCATCCTCAAGGTTTTGCTATAAATATTTCTTGCTATGAATACAATCTATGTATATGGTGAGCGCATACAGTCTTCTTGATGGTATAGTTCTGTTCAACTGCAAACTGAAGCTAAAGTTTACCATGATAAGCTTTCCATGCTTTACATCGACCTTTCTTTGGTGTTGCCTGGTGAATATAACCACATCTTTTCATAGATATTTCGAGAGAACAGAATAGATCAATTTCGTTGCCAATGGAAGCCGATGGTAAAGCATAGACTTGTATACCATATAATTGAATATTTGCTTTAGCATTACGCGTGATCTTCAATATGCTTACTGCTTTTCCAGTGTTATTTCACGAGCTCTTTTATTTATAAGCTGTATCTCAAAATTGACTTTTCTACGAAGTCAAGTTTTTTTATTTGTAGCATTCTTTGGACATTCCATGTATTATTTATATCTATTTTAGTCGCATTATTCCCACACATTACCAGGTTCTTACAGTTGTGTGTTTAGCAGCACATATCACACTACCATCCGCGACTTGGAGACGCGCTCCCTAGCCCTAAAGGGTTAAATATTACTTAGGAGAAAGGATCATATTCTTAGTTTCTAGCCACAACGTATAATATCTAAATTTAAGAAATGCCATGTCAAATAGCTTCTTCTATTTACGACGCTCAATGTTCTTCATATCTTTCCTGACATTTGTTCCATTTTTTAGTCGAGTGAAGTTCAAAGTGTCTCTTTCTTTTTATTTACTTTTACAAATAAATCGTTTTCCTTGTTCTACTGTAGAATATGCAAAACCATATTTGAAAACATATTACTCCATAGATATCTGACTCTGTGTAGTGCTTTACTCTAAATTCTTAAGTGAAAACTATACTACTCATGGTTGTATATTTTGATTTGTTCTGTACACTTGGGCACTATTACAATATCTTCATCGGTGGTGTTATAGACTATTTACCAAATTAATTTGAGTATCGTTAAAAGCTTTATTACCGCACGCAGTGCGATATTACCGCATTCTTTTTGCAAAACAAAGAATACATCGAATCGAAATTTATTGGTGAAGATAAAATATTGAATAATACACGTTTGCTTATGACACCTAACGAACGCCGTTTTTTTAAGCTGATCATAGTCACACTTGTATCGTTAATATCTATTATCTGCATCGGTGTTGTTATAGACTATTAACCAAATTAATTTTAATATCGCTAAGAGCTTCATTACCGCACTCAGTGCGCATTCAGTTCAGTCATGGATAGATATTACTGCACTCAGTGCGATAATGGATAATACCGCACCGTTTTTATGTGAAAAAATACATTGAACCAGAATTTATTGAGGAAGATAAAATATTGAACAATACACCTTTGCTTATGGCACTTAACGAGACTCATTTGATTGCTGCAAAACTCGGCTAACCGCCCCGTTCTGGCAATCAAACTCGTTTCTTTAAGAAGCTCATAATCAAACTTGTATCGTTAATATCTATTATCTTCATCCGTGTTGTTATAGCGTCTTAACCAAATTAATTTTAGTATCGTTAAGAGCTTCATTACCGCACTGAGTGCGGTAATGGATATTACCGCACTCAGTGCGGTAATGGACAGATATTACCGCACTCAGTGCGGTAATGAATATTACCGCACTCTTTTTATACAGTGAACCAGAGTTTATTGATGAAGATAAAATATTGAACAATACACGTTTGCTTATGGCACACAACGAAACTCGTTTGATTGCCGCAAAACTCGGCTCACCGCCTCGTTTTGGCAATCAAACTCGTTTCGTTAAGATGCTCATAATCAAACTTGTATCGTTAGTATCTATTATCTTTCTCGGTGTTGTTATAGACTATTGGCCAAATTAATTTTAGTATCGTTAAGAGCTTTGCCCAGTGCGGTAATAGACATTACCGCACAATTTTTATATAAAAAATACATTGAACCAGAATTATTGATGAAGATAAAATATTCAACAATACACCTTTGCTTATGGCACTTAACGAGACTCGTTTGATTGTCGCAAAACTCGGCTCACCGCCTCGTTTTGGTAATCAAACTCGTTCCGTTAAGATGCTTATAATCAAACTTGTATCGTTAATATCTATTATCTTTCTCGGTGTTGTTATAGACTATTGACCAAATTAATTCTAGTATCGTTAAGAGCTTTACCCAGTGCGGTAATAGATATTACCGCACAATTTTTATATAAAAAATACATTGAACCAGAATTATTAATGAAGATAAAATATTCAACAATACACCTTTGCTTATGGCACTTAACGAGACTCGTTTGATTGTCGCAAAACTCGGCTCACCGCCTCGTTTTGGTAATCAAACTCGTTTCGTTAAGATGCTTATAATCAAACTTGTATGGTTAATATCTATCATTTTTCTCGGTGTTGTTATAGACTATTGACCAAATTAATTTTAGTATCGTTAAGGGCTTTACCCAGTGCGGTAATAGATATTACTGCACTATTTTTATATAAAAAATACATTGAACCAGAATTATTGTTGAAGATAAAATATTAAACAATATACGCTTGCTTATGACGCTAAACGAGACTCGTTTGATTGCCGCAAAACTCGGCTCGCCGCCTCGTTTTGGAAATCAAACTCGTTTCGTTAATATGCTCATGATCAAACTTGTATCGTTAATATCTATTAGAAGTTTGGTTTTAAACTACCTTTTTAATCTATATAACAATTTATTGCATATTATACATAGTTTAGTCGTTTTTTATCATATCATATTTTATCTTTTTTTTCATGCCAATCTAGCTTATTTATATAAAATAACCTATTGTATTCCATTTATTCTAAATAGAATCTAAAACTAATTATTTCTTTTGCCATCTATTAGAGGTGGATGCGTGAGTGACTATTCACTCACCCCACACACGTTTCACGCTTGCTTTAAACACTCACGGTTACGCACGCTCATGTTCACAGCTTGACTTTCCACTCACGACGTGACCCGCAGCTTTTATTTGAAAATTCAAATTCAGATAAAACAGAATGTTCAAATTTAAAACCAATAAATGACCTTCAACAAAACTAAACACTAAAATAACATATGTTTTGTACATGATATAATTTACGTGATATGTTACAATCAGAATAGTAGGCACACACGTCTTCAAGGACATTACTTTTAATACGAATAGCTGTCATTGAAATTGACGTTTCCCTTACTGAAGGTATATCTTGCTAGGCAACACTTTTAATTCCTAGGTTTAAAAGTACTTTTACGTCCGAGGAACTAAAAGTAAGTTCTACTTGGTCGCTTATAGACGCTCACATGCGATTGACTGTAGACACAACACAGGTGCTCCGCCACATAGAAGTACAATGACGTTCCGCTCCAACTCTAGATCATGTACAAGGACGGGCAAGTGGGGGGGGGGGGGGGGGAGCACCCTGAAATCTTTTATTCGTCACGAAATATTTAACGTGAAATGAAAATAAAACGTTCAAATATTACTCACGTTCACGAAGGGACCCGCCATGACCCAGCGTGACCCGTTTTCATGTTACGCGCCGATCCCTAACATCTATGTACAGTTCTGAAAAGTTTGCACCGACCTCAAGTTGCGAATTCATTATACCTCCAAAAATGTTTACTAACACAGCACTACAATGCAATCAGCATGCATTTTGTACAATCTACTGTTTAAGTGATAGAATTACAATTTATTCAACGGTAAACAGTAGAAAAGTAATGCATTTTAAGGAGAGCTATCCAAACAAGGGCTTTTGTTTGTTGTTCTGCTAATGGCTAACATTTCTACATAAACCGTAATTGATTTTAATAAACTACAGACAAAACAATAATAAAAAAGGCTACGCGTGTCATATCAGTGTTAACACTAGTGCAATAATTTTATCCTAAAGCTGAATTAATTTTCCCTACATTTCAACATAAGTGCCAATGTAGTAGGCGCAAAATTATTTATAAAAAAAGTTTCGCACAGAAGACTTTCAGATATAGGTACATTTCATCAACAAGAAGCAGTATAATGCAAAACACGGCTTTAATATTAAATCTTATGATAGAATTTGTAGAGATATTAAAGCTTAATATGTGTTATATATGAAAATCCATAGAGTATGTTCTATCTATAGACAATAGCTTATCCTGTGAAACTAAAATTTCAAATATGAGTTTTTCAACCGTTCCTCGCTATGCTCGTATTTTTGTGTGTGCCTGCTTAAATTAAAATGTTTTACTGATTTTCATTTGCAGATATGAGCCTGAAAACCGCTACCTCTGCCAGCCAAGCAGGGAAGACGTCTTCCGCCTCTTGGTAGCCCTTCACGAAGCACGCCAAGGCAATAGCCGTACTGTCAATTTTTGCAACCGGAGAAGACCAGCAACGGCTGTTTTTACGAATATTCGTTTCTTAGGACGACGAAAATAAACATCACTTCCTCTATCAGAATCATATTTCCTGCGTGACTGAATATGTAGTTATCATTTTCGAATTTAGAAGTCAATGTTCATAGTTTATGACTGTAGTTACGTTCAAAACAAACCAGTATTAAATTTGTAAGCAGCAATTGTACGTGTTTATTCAAATATTACTTGTTGTTGCATGTGATGGTTTCGCATTGTACGTGCTATTTTCGTGTAGCTGGATAGCCGTGGAAGATTTTGTGCGAGAAGTTCTTATTCTTGTCGCCTTAATCTTAAACGATTGAATATTTTTCGTTGTCTTGTAATTTAATAAGTAGGTACTATTATTTACGTTGTATGTACAAATACAAGGTAATGTTGATATTTGAAATATATCTAACTTACTTTCTGCTTCAAATTGCTCTTTAACAAATTTTTGTTTTATGATTTGGTACAATTCTATGACGTATAGTTAGTGGAAAAGATAGAAGACGCATATAGGACTACAAAAGACTCTTAATTACATAAACAAAAATTGCTTAATTTGCCTGGTACTTATTAATCTTCAAATAAACCGATATATTCGTAAGCTGTGGGAAGTGGTTTGTTAATATCACTTAAATGGAATAAAAATACCTAGTCAACGTAAGTTACTAAATAAATGATAAGGGCATGTGCTATAAAAAGAGCACTTTTAACCTTTCACGCCCGTTGTGAATACATTTGAATTCCAGATTTGATTTTGACATCGGAAGCCTAATACCTATACGTATATACCGTGTATATAAGTTATAGGACGAACATAGGGCTATACCATTGACAATCGCATATTTGAACATTCCTGCTTGCTGTTTGGGATGAATGATATCGAGTATTTCGTTAAAGGGAGAGTATTTATTATCAAAACATTGTACAATAGTCTCAGGTTACGCACACTTCGGTTAAACTTAATCATTGATTTATTTATACTGTATTTAGTGTTACAACACTCAATAAGCAAATTTATAGCAAGTACTTAAAAATCTCTTCAATCTGTTATACACTGCCCACCTGACATTATCCAACTGCGTATCTGTTATTAGACTACACTCCGCAATGATTGCTTTCACAAAAGGTCAATATTTGAATGGATTTTTCTGTAAATTTTGTTTTTCAGATGACCCCACAAAAAAAGTCGCATGGTACTAAGTCAGGAGCTCTTGGTGGCCAGTTAATAGTGCCATCGCGACCAATCCAGCAATTAGGAAAGTTATCATTTAGATATTCCCTCACACTCAAGCCGTAATGCGCTGAACAGCTATCATGCTCAAACCAAATCTCCTGATTATCACGTGCTACTTCTCCTAATGCAGGGCCAATCTGATTGATTAAAAGTTCTAAATAAGAATCCGAATTTAAATTTCCAACTATTTCAAACGGTCCAATAATGTTATTGTTGAAAATACCAGCCCAAATATTAATTTTCTGCGGGAAGTGCCTTCTTGTTTCAAGATCTATCCCATGATTTTTTTGGACTCAGTATCGAGTGTTCTGCGTATTTGGTTCCTTATTAAGGGTGAACGTGCATTCATAAATAAAAAAAATTATCGCAAAATGTTCCTATCTTTGTTTAAGCGCTCCTGCATAGCTTCACAGAATACGCGCCTGCTTTCTTCATCTACTAAGAATATTTCTTGATGACACTGGGATTTGTAAGGATGATCGTCATGTTTCCACAGACTCTTATGCACTGACTGTGTCGATACGTTGCACTCTCGAGCAATTCATCGTATGCTGGTTGTTTGATCAGCATTTATCAACACCAAAACTCTTTCTGCCAGCTCATCGTTGGTTCTTCTATTCCGTTTGCCTATAATGTTAATGCTTCGATTGAATATGTTTAAGCTGCAATATTAGAACTACCCTTGGTATCACCTACTGTTACATTTGTTGTATTCTGCAATGCTGATACAGATGGAATAGGTCTATTATTCATTTTTACCAAGAATAAATCATGAACTGTGAGTAAACTGACGCCAATGTAAAACGTTTTGTCAAAAAAGCCCTTTTTTCATTAGAATAAACCAACATTATTATTCATAGTAATTAGGTAGATACGTGAATTGATAACTACAAGAAAATAACAATCATTTACGATACAAGTGCGTAAAGGTAGTCTTTAGTCACGAGTGGGGCAGAATTAAAACGCGAGTAAGCGAGAGTATTAAGCCCCCCGAGTGACACGCATGTGTATCGTACAATATTTTATCTACAATAGAATCTAGAAAACAGGGTAAATATAAACAAATATTTAAATGTACATTAGGATTACTAGCAAATGGTCGTAATTTTCGGTGGTTAAAAATTTTAAAACACGTTGCTACTGACGACGTGCTTAATGAAATCTTTTAAACACGTTGCTACTGATAACGTAAAATAATGAAAACATGTTATTAAACAGTCGTTTTACAAACTCAAAATTGCTAACTAAAAGTCAATGTTACACACTGTCGTAGATAAAATTTATTTTGGTATAAACAAACTTCAAATTTGATCATAGCTAGTCTGATTATTGTGAATAAAATGCGAAATATTTTAAGCTAATTCTTTCTTAAACAAACAAAAAATTGAAGTAAAATAATATCAAATTAAGCGATTTTTTTGTCTTTCGATTGATACTACTATCAATCCTATCAACTCAAACGACAAGCAGGAATCTACATATCTATGATTTTCTGTGCTATTTCCCTATGTTCGCCTCTTAAGTCAAACAGTCGGTATATATGTACTCATTACAAAAAGTTTAAAATTAAATTTTTGGTGTTGATATCGTATTTTTACAAAAAATATTCGCCGAATATTAACTATTGAGTGTTTAAAATTTCAAGAAGAAACTTATTACTTACACCGCACTTTTTAATAACACAACCATCTTTTCATCTTCGTAATTTAATTATTAAATCCACCGCATGAGATTATAACAACAATAAAGGCGATATTTAAGCGCTCACTTTCATATTAAGTATGTTATTTTCTAGAAGTTTTATAAAACTAAGATTCATGTGCACGCCGATTCTAATGTTCGAACCATTCACGTCAAAAGAGACCAGCTTATTTGCCGTTATACAGTGCCAAGTCGAAGATCTACAGGAACAACATAGACTTCAACAAACGCCGATACGTATATTAGACAAGTTTACATGCATTTGACGAGTGTTATGTTACGTGCAGTTTCTTGTTTATTAAAAAGAAATTGGATTGGTCCGAATTTTTCATTTATTCTACCGGTAGACCTTCGCATACACCAAGAACATTTTTACAAAGAAATCTATAAGTGACGTCTGGTTCAGGGCGAATGGACCTGTAGGTAAGTGGCTTCAGCTGCCCCAGCCACACCACATACAATTAGTTATAGTAAAGAAAACTAGGAAACGCCTTCACTACATTAAAACAAGTCAACATCGTGCCAGCTGTAGAAGAATGTATTTTACCTAATTCTTCCTCAAACTAAATGTTAAAGATACTACCTATATGGAATATGCATCAATTAAATTATTGTATACACACATTGATTTCACACTTTCCTGCATTTTTATTTTACTTGTTTAGTAATAACTAATTCAAACTGTATCATTGATATCAAATGATACTTCTGCTAACCAATACAGAGAGCGCTAAAATGTATTGGACACCTTGTATTTGCAATAATAAGATGTACACATCATCAGTTGCTATAAAACAAATAAACAATCCACAAGAGAGATAATTTGACATTATATAAAAATTAAGCCTTGCCGTTTGCAGTACAAAATCTTTTGTTTTGAAAATTGTATTAAACATAACTCCGCCGTTCATATAAAATGGTTATTTCGGTGTCAACTGCTCAATACTAGATTCAGAAATATATGCAAATATGATGGAAACCGTTTTTATACCTCAAATTAAACCATCTTTGTCTCCAGCAACACAGTGATACGGCCATACATTAAGAACTTGCATGATACTTGGTTGGCTATGTTTCCCAAATCTACATATATTCCGAAATTTTGACGTAAACTCTTCACTGAGATTTCCTGATGTGATAGTACCCGACTTTTTTCTTTGGGGTTATTTAAAGACCAGGGTATCAAAAGAAAGCCCAGAAATTTGGGCGTATTACAATACAATATCTAGCATGAAATTGAAAATAGTCTCAAGATATGCACCAGCGAGTAATGGCTGAAATTTTCAGGCGATTAGAAGAGTACCTAGAATAACACTGTGGTACGTGTTTAATGCATATTGTCGCGTACTGTACATATATAACCCTCAAGCAAGTTAAACAAATTAAACATAATATGCAAGAAAAATAAACTGCCTTACAAAGAAAAGAACAATATAATATAAGGTAAGTAGTAAAATAATGTAGTACTGCACTAATACCGAAAATGTTGAAGTCACGAAGACACTAAAGATAATAAAAATTTGGGAATTCACAACTCTATCTATTTTGATAACTCTTAGTAGTAATAATTCTAGCTAGACTAATCCACTTTAGGGAGACTTCTATAGCCATATCAATATGTGAAAAATCGGCAGCGCCATTAAATTATTTAAAAAAAATTGTAAACTGCTTTACTCAGAACCCTCGTAATTGGAATATCTTAACGTTCCTAATAATACTGAAACATTAAAAGCAAACACTTCATAATTCAAAATAAAAAAGTATCTGACGGGATTCGATTTCAGCGCCTACGAACTGATACGATTTTGTTGTTCGGCGGTAATGCATGGGTGAAGCGGGCTTTCGCTGCCTGAGCCACCGAGACTCTCCGAATTCCTGCCATGCAGCTACATTTAAACTAACGCACTTGTTCATTGCTTTTTTTGTCTCGTATAACATTTATTCTGTATCTGTTGGGTCCCATTTTTGTTAGAGGTAAAGCGGGCGCTATATACAAATTATTACTTTTATGTATTTCTCAGTCAGAAGGTTTTTTTTCACGATTACAATACTTTCTTCGTCTTTTAGGCGTGGGAAGTAAAAATAAAAATCGGTAAAGACATACGGTTGACCATACATAATTAGGGTATATTCCAGGAATAAGGTGTAATATTTAGTTTATAATTTGTTACTGTAACTGTAACTACCTACTTTAATGCAAACGTAGGAGGTCATAATTCATATTTTTAAATCGATCTGCAATATCTTGACTCAATTTGTAATTTTAAAATAATAGTTTATGCGTACGCGGTGCCTACAGACCAGTCCAGTGGGTCACACTGAATTAACATTACCCGAAAAATAGCGTAGAGACTGAACTTAAAATAATGTATAAATATAGAGGTTATATGTTATTAAATTCAATACAGTTTTTAAACATCCGCTAGGTTCAACTCGATTTACGCATTAGCTTAGGCTACAATCGCTATTACAAGAGGGTTAGACCTGGCCTTCTTGCTCATACAACGTATTTCAACCCTAATTATCTGAAACATGCCCTCAACAAGTTTTCAATCTTTCAATCATTACCAAACATATTAACCTGGTCCTATTACTCAACAAACTACGTTCTCTGAGTTACTTCCTAAAGTGCAATAATTGGAAAACTTCAGACATATGTTAAGAAACATATCAAATGTCTCGAATTAATAGAAACGAACTTGAGTCGCTATCTTGTCGAATGCAAATGTTGATTAATTTCACTCTTCTTAAAAGCGGTATCTTGGATTTGCTTCGTAACTCTAGATTACATTTATAATAACTTTGGCTTATATTTTTACTTCCTAAAGAAAATCAAAACCGTTAGTACATGCTATTAGTAATAACAATCTCATTTAGTAGTATTAATACACGGCGCCGCGCCGTAGGGGTTTGGCTAGATTGTAATTACTGGATCCCAAAGGGGCGTGTGATATAAAAACCAGGTATATTCATGATACAAAAACATATTAAAAATAGAATTCGAATAGTGTTTGATGGAACTATCGGAAAGACTTAATTTTTAGAAGAATACGTTTAAACTTAACAGAAGTATTTATTTTCTTTATTTATGCATCCAAATAGTAATATCGAAAAGCTCTTTTTGGCGTTTTGCCATTCATACTGTTTCTTAGGCGAAATACTCAAAGAAATGTCATGAAGGAATTAGTAGGAAAATATGTGGCTGCGACACGATATTTGCACATTTACATGATTTCTGGAAGAATTCTAAGGAAAATCGTACGACACTCATTAATGACCAATGGAAAAATTAGTTCACGAGCCATATCCAAGACAACAACATTTTTTGGAAATTTTTTGTAGGTAGACATTACTTCTTTTTAGGGTTTGTGTCGTTACGATTTTCTTACCGAATCTCCATTCGAGCATTAATTCATATTCGGAAATTATTTTTCGTGCATTCAACAACGTCCTAATTTGCCCTCGCGTCCCGCTCGGGCAAATTAATACGACGTTGTTGGGACGCACTCAAAAAAATTTCAGGAAAGAATTAGTGCTCTTATGAGATTATATGTGAAAATTTTTTGTGAAATTGGTGATCCATAGAAATTAACTCTTTTTTAGTCATGTGGGCAAAATCAACGAATTAGATTATCCTTACATTGAAAACTACCCATGGGTTGTTATCACTTTGTGTACAGCAGCCAGTTCGGGTTGTTATGTTACGTCAAGTTTTTGACAGTTCGCAATGAAGTATTTTAAGATGTCATATTCTTTTCATAATTGCACTTCCACTAAATAAATTTAAATGGTGTGTTTAATGTCATTAAATTCACACGCCGGAGGAAATGAATACCTTTGTTCCCTAGATATGTAAATAGCTATTATATCATATATGTACAATAATAAACAAGAAAATAACATGCATAAAAGGGATGGCGGGCGCCCCGGCAGGCTTAATTTTGACCCTGTTTACCGGGACTTGCGGTGAATCTGCAGATCGGAGTTTCGGGGTGGGAACGGAAGCTGTGATTTTCTCAGCTCTTGCTCCGTGACCTCGCCGTGGGACTGGACTGTGTACAGGTAGGTGGTGCCATTAATCAATTCTGGTAATAAATCGACCAGCTGGGCCATTATCACGCAGAAATCAGCATTATGATTGTCGTTTCTGCAATCCAGAGTTGGAGTGCTAACCTATAAGAACGCAGGGAAGGGTAACTAAACCTAAGCTGCTGAAATCAACAAGCCACCAGATTTAGTTTGAGGGTCATTCTGGGGGTCGTGTAGGTACAGATGCTGAGACCAACAAGCCACAAATACATGTTGGAGAGCGGTTTTAAGACAATATCTACAGGTGTTGTGACCAACAAGCCATACAAATGTGCTAGATTTGGAGTACTGCGTCGAATGTTTTTAGAAAGTTTTCTAGGTGGTTCTCGGGACTCAAGTCTCTTACGATTCTGGTAGGCTTCTTTAGTCTGATCTAGGTCTAGGGGCAGCTCTTTCAGTTAGAGCTGAGCTAGACTGGTGGCTGGATCGAAGTCCCTTTAGCAGCTTGGGTGCTTTCATTATATACCTTTCTGGACCTCCTTATCTAGACTACTTTCTAGGAGAATTTGTAAAGAATTGAGCGGCGTCATCGCGCATCGCTGAGTGGTTTTGATTTATGTTCAATCCGAGCGCACGAAAGATTCAAGCGTTGATTGTGGCGCTTTTAACGGCGTAGAAATTTTAAAGCATTATTATGCGTAGAAATACTAATATTGACTGGCTTAACTTCACAACTTGTTTAGGTTTTTTTGCTTGTTTCTGCAGAATTTTCTTGGCCGAGTTCCACATTCAGACTTCTTCTAGAATTAATTTCCTCTATGCAATCCTAACTTTCTTGCATTTTTTTTTCTTTTCTGTAGCTTTAGTTTTAATTTGCTGCTGTACTATACCGGGTGTCAACGAATTTATTAGACAAGTCATATCTTCTAGAGTATTAGGTGTATTAAAATGAGATTTGGTACAGGTAAATGGTATAGGAAGAGGAGAATTTTCGCGTATTTTTCACTTTTCGGTTACTTCCGGTTTCACCGGAAATGGCTCCAATTTCGAATTTTTAAATGGAACACCCTGTATATTTTTGCATATTTGGATTTCAGAGACAATTTTGGATCAGAATGTGACATTTTAAAAAGTTTTTAAGCCTACTTGATTTTTTTAGAGCCAGTTTTAATATGGCATCTAGGTGGCCATGATCAGACGCAAACTAATCTAAAGACCTCAGGTGATGTCAGAAAATTACAATCGCAAAGTTTGAGTGATTAGTATGATAGATAGGAATAAGACAAGTTGGCAAAAGCACGTTTTCTTGTCTAACTATTTTTGTTCAAATGGCGACCCTTTTTTGACAAGCACTTTCCGAAAAGAGAATTTTTTGGCGAATCTAACGATACTAATTTATTTGCGATTGGATTAAAAATAAGCTCATAAGTTAAATATTTCTAAGCAAAATACTAGATAATAATTTATTTACTTTTGTCAAGTGTGCCATGGATAAGTTTTTAAAATGTCACATGCTGATCCAAAATTGTCTCAGAAATCCAAATATGCAAAAATATACAGGGTGTTCTATTTAAAAATTCTAAACGGGAGCCATTTCCGGTGAAACCGGAAGTGACAAGAAAGTGAAAAATATGCGAAAACTTTCCTCTCCCTATGCCATTTACCTATACCAAATATCATTTTGATACACCTAATACTCTAGAAGTTATGACTTGTCTAATAAATTCGTTGACACCCGGTATACATACAATAAGGTTTCTACAGGTGTTGCTGCCTTCCTTCCATCAAACAGTTTCTCCATACATCTCGTTGTTCCCATTCGTCGTCCTGTAGTCTCCTGGTCCGCATGGCGCTGTTTACCTCATCACGCCAGAATCTTCTAGGTCGTCCCCTTTTTCTTCTTCTCAGTGGGCTCCACCCTGTTACTTCACTTATCCCTCTATTTTCTGTTCTTCCTGTAACATTTTTAATGAATTTTCAGCTTTCTTCGTAACTTTGTCGTTTTTAAATTCATCTTTTTTTGTTACAATAGCATTCGTTTTATTTCTTCCTTCTTATATCTCACCACATTTTCTATAAATTGTGCGCTTGTCTTCAATCGTTAATCTCATCTGTATATTTGGGCTGTTCTAGTTTTATATCTTGAACCTTCTTTAAACTTGTTTTGGCACTTCTACAAGCTGTATTGTTGATTCTTATTGTTCTTTCTCTTGGCGCTTGTGAATATTTTTAGAATTGATAGTGGGATCCACAGTATGATTCACTTAAACATTGCAGCTTTAGCTGATCCTTGTATGTGCTATGTACCGATTTTGAGTTTCGCGCTCCACCTTCCTTCTTCTGAATGAAGTACGACTTTTACACGTAGCTCACCCGTCTTATCATTTATCACTATTAGGAAAACTTTTATACACTTCTCAAAGCATTCTTAATATACAGGGTGTTATGGAAATGAGTGCAAATATTTTAACCAGTGATAGAGGTCACCAAAATGAACAACTTTTCTATTTATCATTTTTCATTTAATCGCATATTTTTTCAACCATTTATCTTCCCTAAATTTGACGAGCCGCTTCGTACGCAAATCTAAGCTAAAGGTGAACGACACAAGTATATTAAAACTGCAAAGTTCTTGCACAAAAAACACACGTTCAATAACTTACCTACTTCAATAGATAAAGTGCGTTGGTAACAAGATGTGAACTAAAAGTGTTATCAGTATCTATGCAGTTTTTGTTGGTTTGCATATCAAAGAAATGTTTTTTGTGTTTTGCGCTATAAAATTAAAATATTATGCCATAGGCGGGTATGCATTTTTAGAGTAAAATTGTTTTGAATTTTAACTCAGTTTTGAGGGCGTTTTCGAAAAAATGATAAATGGAGAAGTTGTTCAGTTTAACAAGTTCTATTACTGGTTAAAATATTTGCACTCATTTCCATAACACCCTGTATTACTCATACTTTGTTATGGTTCTTCCCCTCACTTTAAGGGGCACTATCTAATGTACAGTCGTGTGCAAATAAATCTGGGACAGTGTTTTTTTTCACATGCAGATTCAGTTAAGAATTGAAGAATATCTCCATGGATTTCCTGCTATCAGAAAGAGTTACATTAAACTTTAACAGGTACTGAAACCCGTAACTTTCTCTGATAAGAGGAAATCCATGGAAATATTTTCAAATTCTTAACTGAATCTGCATGTGAAAAAAACACTGTCCCAGATTTATTTGCACACGACTGTACCTTTATAAATCAGCAAGGCGACAGTTCGATACCTTTTATAGCGCAAAATTCTAACTTATTTCAAACACGTTTAGAAATTCAATTTATACCACATTTTTACCACACCATATATTTGGAGTTAATCTGTTTCCAGCTGGCCTGAAAAGTGCGTTTATTTGATTTATAGTTCCACATAATACCATTTATTACTTTAAAATCTACACATTTTCAGATAAATGGATGAAATAATCAGCATATGAGTTAACACCGAAACTTTCTTAGTACAAGGGGTGATAACGTTTACGGCTCCAAGATATTTAAAAATGTTACTTCAGTTCCTCAGTAAAATCGCTAATGGAATAGGGCTTGCAAAAACAAAAGTTACTTGGTTATTTGTTCGGATACGCAAAAATATAAAAAATTTCCGTCATAACTTAGGTGCCTACTCAGTTATAGTACGCACTCCATTCATTACAGGCCGAAAGTAAACTCGTAATGTCTATGTATATACAACAATACAGTTCGTTCTTGTATTTTTCCCCGTGTTGTAGCAACTTTATTATGAATTGAAATGCGTGAAATTATATATTTTGCAGTCAAAACTAAAATATTTATCTCTTGGTTGTATTCTTATTATTTAATAATTTTTTATTTAAATAAAAATCGACCAATTAAGGCAAAAATTTAAAGCTGTTCAACAGTTCACACCTGCTAAAATATAAACAATCAACCAGTTCTAAGATGCCTAATGTGCCTGTAACAAGAAAGAAGTTATTTTGAACAACTTCGGTAATAAGTTGCTGGAAATTTTGAAATACTATTTATTAGTTTATATTTTCATTTTTAATAAAAAAAGTAATCAAATTTAAAATTAATAAAAATATAACCAGATGATTGAGCTGTTAATGCTGATTTCAAATAAATACTGATATACTTGTTAGGTTTCAATTCCCAGTAAAGTTGCTAGAACCCGCGAAAAAAAAAAGAACTGTTGGCACTCAATCACGTTAAGTTGGTACAGTTTAAACATAGACATTCTATTTTTCCGAATTAAAAAGTACCTTATGATAAAATCGGTTAAGATATTTAGCACTCACAAAAATATATTTTTGCAATATACTATACAATGCTTAGTGCAAAATAAAAGAATGAGGAAGAAAGTACCCGTAATAAAACAGTTGCAGTGATGGTATGAGAAGAGATGCAATGGGCATGATTCGTTCGAATTACACTAAGATTACACTGAACAACAGTGTTTTATTTTTCTAAAAAGAACTAGATGGTCCTCTGTCATGTAAAGTTTTTGAAATACCTGCATTTAAAGTTTCACTATAAAATAGGACATTATTTATTGCACACCGATAATTATCGTTGAATGTTGTTAAGAGAGAACATATATAAGAAAATGTTGGAATTATTATATAAACATTGATTATACATTTTTTACGAAACAGTTTTGATTTTCTGTAGTGTGTAAGTTTTAACAAATTTAAAAACTACAGCACCCATATGTAAAATGGAAACAATAACGTTAAAATGTTAAAATATTGTAGCACCACATTAAGCAGTTTGACAATAAAAATAAATTTGGGTACTTTCTATTTTGAAAAACCAACACATACTTGTAGGATCCAAAACTTTCGAAAAGTACATATATGGTGTTCTATTGAAAAGTTAGAATACATATTTGAACAGAATTTAGTGTACCGTTTAGAACATTAGTCTAAGATAGCGCGGCGCTAAGCAATATTTTACCAAATAACAAAACAAAACAAAAAATTTGCGTCCCCCGCCTAAGACAAAGAAGTACTGTTTTCTCAATTCCATCAGTACGTCTGACCGTCGGCGTCGGTCTGTCCACCTTACTGTCTGTCTGCTTGTCCATCTGTCTATCTGTCTTCCTATTTGTTGGCGGTATAAACCGTATGTTGGAAAAGACAATATTTTTTATGTGAATTAGATGTCTACCAGGCTTGAAACCGAATATCCTTTCGGTCAAATATAAATACGTAGTTGATCTTATTTTGTGGCTACGACGTCCACAATCAGGTAATATAACCGGCTAAACTAAGATGAGCATCCACGTGCTCAAGAAACCAGTCACAGAAAACACATTTCAAATTAAGTGTAGCTACCAAACCACAATTTAACCTTTTATTACGTCACTCGTCTAAAAGCAGAAGGAAGTATTGTAATCGTGAAAAAATCACCTTGGGAGATTTCTTTAGACCTTTGAGGGTCCCTAGAAAACGAAAACCATGTTTTCTCAATTCCGCCTGTCTATCAGTCTGTTGGCGGTATAGCTCAATAGCAATTTGTTGAAATGAGACGATATTTTGCGGATTATAATTATGTCTACCTGGTCCAAAACCGAGATAATTTCAATGAAATATATTGTTATGATATCATACCTCAAGAATAATAATAATTAATTTGTAAAAGTTAATCATACCTAAAGATTAATTATGTAATGATCATAACTCTATAATAAATCAGAACACTTCCCAAGGTCAAACATGCATGCGCGTGGTCTATGTGTAGTTCGATTGTGGGCGTGGTCTTGATATTTTCTAAGAGCCAGTAATATGGAAGGAGAGAACAATTAATGCTCTTGTTAGGGCTTACACACATTTTTTACATTACACAGGAATGTTTGTACTATGTACACAAAAATATTAAATCTGCAAATAACCTAAATTCGGAGCTTTGTACAAAAATATGGTTATAAACTTTTTGCAAGTGGACTTTACTACCTCTAGGAAGAACGGTGGTTACAATAATGGCGTCCGTTCTACCAAAAAGAATAAAAGTAATAATTACTGTTGTGTGTTGCAGTGTAAAAATTATTGCACGGACAATGTTCCTATGCACGGTTTTCCGCGCAATAATAAAAATTTGTGCAAAACATGGGAAATACGTCTAAAAATAGAGAAACCCGTGTCGGCCCATATGAAAGTTTGCAGTAAGCATTTTGTGAAGGAAGATTTTATATTACCCGGTAAGTAGGTCTTGCCAGTTTGTATTTTCACTGGCTTGAAATAATCATAAATATGCTGCCTTAAAGATACATGTTAATTAAGCAAGTGCCACTTGATGTTAAACATCTTCAGCTTACTCCATTAATTTCATAATTTAGGAGTTTCAATATGATTGTTTACTTGTAGATTATGTCAACAAGCACAGATGCCTGAAAAATTTGCCCCGTGGAAGTGTCGACAAACCGCCATCATTTAAAACAGTCCAAAGCAAACAGGCGCGTTTGAATAGGCTCCAAAAGAGGAAAACGGAGCAACTCACAAATCGTGTTACTACTGTTACCACAAAACACAATCCCGTCAAGCACCGGACAACCCGAGATGGAAGCAGCTAATGCTCTGTTAGAGTTGCACAATAGTATGCAGATTGGCAGTAATAAACTGCATGAAGACAAAGCGGAGCAAGTGAACACATTTGTAGATAAGTGGTTGAAGTTTGACATTGCCGATATTATAAATATTGAATATAGGGTAAAATGTTGTACAGGCATAAATAATTTAGCCCTTTTTAACGTAATTGTTGATGTGGTGTCTAAACTATCAGCGTCGTCAACAAAGTTCTGCATTAGAAAGCAGGTTTTATTAACTACAATGAAAATTAAATTGGGGCTTACATTTAGATTTTTGTAAAAATTGGAGGTTAGCAGGTTAGGTTTTGCATCAGTTTTGACCAAGAACACTATACTAAGGAGATGCAACTTCCTATGACGGCTGTATATAAAAGCGGCCCCTATGCCGGGGATAGCCGTCGCGGCACTGTTGACAGCGTGTAACTACTTCGGTCATTTTCGTTTGTTTTGCTGCTGTTCGAGAGTTGGAAGCGAGCTAAATTAACCTGTAATCCCGGTTAAAAGTCAGTTTACGGTTGTTAATCCAATGGAGTGTATTTCAAGTGTATTATTAATTGTTAAAACATGGTCCGAATTTCCAGCTACACTCAGTAAATATTAGAGATTGACAGTTCACGAGTTTTGTGAATGAATAAAGCTACACCACGACCGCCTTATTTGTCAACTTTTAGGGGTTCGCTTCGAAACGGGAGTTGGGTCTCCTTAGTATAGTTTTCTTGGTTTTGACACAGACCGATGCAAAACCTAACCTGCTAACATCGAATTTGACATAGACTTACAGTGCCACCAACATATTATTCTGCTGCATAATGTCACATTTTACTGACGTTTAAATAAAAATACATTTCTATCGTGCAAAAAACCTCATGAGCATCACGAACGTTATGGAATTACCAATCTCAGACAATAATTGGAGTCGTCGCTTCACTCCTCCAAACAATTGTCTTTCATCGGTAAAATGTCCTTACCGTTCTTAATATTTAATATACTCTATAAGAAGTATAAATTGAATGACAGAAATAATAATGATAAATGGCTACAAAATCGTTGATATTTTAACTTTCTCTTATGGCAAATAGTATTTAAACGTTTTCTAAGTCATGGAATTCCTATGTTTCGTACAATTTTAGGCAACCTCTATATAAAAATGTTTATTGCAACCAAAATAGTAATTGTTTTATGGAATTAAAAGTGTCACTTTGTTTGACAAGCAATTATTTTAATTATATATTAACTCAAAAATTGCAAGTCAAACAGAGCCACTTTTAATCCAAATAATGCATACTATTTTTTGTGCAACCTAGAAAAGTAAAAATTCAAAATTTTAGATTGCTTTTGACGTTACTCATTTAAAAACCATTATGACAAGTGCATCCATAGACGACCAGTTAGACCTTAATTTTAGTTCATAGGAAATATAGGCTATTTATGTTACAAGTATGAAGTTAAGGACTTCTTTTGGGTGAACCGCAGTGTACGGTAATGCGAGCGATGTACATAAAGAAGGCCAACCTTAATGAAACATTGGAATTGTATATATATATATTTATTTTTATAATTAATAATAAAATAATAAGTACATTTTATTGTTACTCTTTTCTCACTTGGGTGTTATCCTGTAATAAAATAATTTTTAGGTAATTTAATACCAGTAGAATTGTTCGGCAAATTGAGAAATAAGATTGAGATGACAAATTGCAATAAAATTGGGAATTAATTAAATTGCTCAATTTATTTAAAGTAGTGATATTTAATAAACCATTATTTTTAATATTAAGAACTAAAGTAAATACTTACAATTACGAAAGGTTTTTGAATATGTACTTTGTAAATGCGATTATATTAATTATCGTTATGAGGCGGCAGTATTATAGTACCTTTGAAAGAGGTTTTAGTAAAGTTTTCGAAAATTAATTTGGAAGGATTCCAGAAAATCAGACTGATTTACAGTTATCAATTGAAAGAAAAATGCAATAATACTAGCAGTCTTTTTTAAATCTCGTGGGTAGAATATGTTCAGGAAATTTATTGACAAATATAAATGTGTAATAACATTAGTTAAGCCAATTAGGTATTTTTTTGTAGAAAAAGTAAGTAATATGATGGACATTTTACTTACCATGTTGATTCACACACCACTTATAAGAACAAGACACCAAGCTAAATAAACAATACACCAAGACAAAATTACAAGAGCGACTGAACACCAAGAACTTTAAGCAATAATGTTGCTGATATCAGGTAGTTTTACAGGTGGGGTTGATTACCTGAGTTTTTGGAATAGGAAGTAGACACTTAAATACGTTTACAAATTATCCATCATAACTAAAGCTGATATTATATGGCAAATGCATATTTTGTATAATTGATAAACCGGATAAACTTTTCGCATATGTATACTAATTATGTGAAAACAAATTGTTTAAGCCAAGTTTCACTTTGCATATTTTGCATATTTATACGTTTTTGAGCATACTTTCTGGATTTTATATTTGGTTATATTTAGCAATAATTTGTAATGTATGAACTTTTAAAGATTTTTTTGTTAAATTTACTATTTCATAAAATTTATTAATTAAATGTTTGTGTGCAATTGAGATATATACTTTCACTTTCTGCCGCTGGAGTGCAGTGCGCATATCGAAATAAGCAGAGGAAAGGGAGAGTCCCTATTAAAATCTTTGACTATATCAACATAGACTGCCAGATACCCCCACTTTTCCCATAGAAGCAATGTATAAAGAATCAGACAATATAGAATCCACTTCAAGAGTGTTGGGTGAATAATAGTCTGGCGGGGTTACGGGAAATCTCATTTTTATGTTGATTACAACTTGAAGTTGGCGTTGGCAGTCCATGTTTATATGGCCAAACGTTAAAACGAATGTCGTCTTTGAATAAATATTAGGGAATTAAATAAACTCATACAAAATAATTAAAATTTTTACATTATTTAGAATACTCCTACCTATTTTCAAAATAAAATGAGGAGCATATTATGTGCATATATAATAACTTTGGGTGCATATACTCAACAAAATATATGCATATATATGCGCATATTTTCGTACATTTGAGTGCATATAATTATCAGCTTTAATCATAACAATAAAACATAATATTTCCTATATATTTGGGATATTCCAAAAGCAAATAAGTACTTATTTGTCCCTATTTTCAGCAAGTTGTAGGTTTGTCTAAATATAGTGCTTTTAGATATCAGCGAACGGAGGATATAAGATGGGGAATAAAGAAATAAAAATAGTGTGCTACGCCTAGTGATGTGGGTCGGGTAAATACCCAGTGGGTACGGTATTTATAAATGGGTATTTACCTGGGTATTTACCCCTGCCTTGGGTAAATACCAAACACTGGGTATTTATCAAATGTGTAATATTTAGAAAGCTAAGCTAAACTTTTACTCCCATCATAATGTTATCTTAATAAATAAACTACATATAAATGCACTGGAATATTTTATGTAAAATAACAATTTAAATGTAACATTGAATAAGCATTCACCCAGGTAAATTACTCATTTATCGGGAAAGAACATTGGCTGCCGAAGTTTGTGGAAATAAACAGTTAGACGCAATAAATTGCGCCTGTTAGAGATTACAAAAAACATTGTGACGGCTCTGACTCCATTTTTAAAAAATGAACATAACATTAATTTGAAGAAATAATCCTTATAATTATTAACATTAATATATACTGATAGACATATTACGAAACAATCTTAATAAGGCAAAAAATATCACAAAATAATATAAACAACGCTGTATACCGATGGGACCATAAGTATGCAACAGCAATAAGATAGCATGAGCAAAAACACATAATACTTAAATAAGAGATAACCGTAAAAAAAGTTATTTTAGTAGGCATATTTTGTTGACATTGCCATAATTAAAATGAACATCAAGTTTACTCAAATATTTGTTTGTATGTTCATCTCTTTCTTATTCAATCATTGAATTCTGTTTCTTCTTCATGCTATCTCATTGCTGTTGTATACAGGTTGCCTAAAATTATATGGAACATGGCAATTCCATGAGTTGGAAAAGATTCAAATACTAATTACCATAAGAGTAACCGAAATAGAAAATGCAATCATTACTTTGGTAGCTAGGCAACAAGTAGGTATAATAGCTACTTGTTGCCTAGCTACCAAAGTATTTATTGCATTTTCCATTTCGGTTACTCTTATGGTAATTAGTATTTGAATCTTTTCCAACTCATGGAATTGCCATGTTCCGTACAATTTTAGGCAAAACCTGTATAATTATGTCCCCATCTGTATTTTGGGCAGTAAATGTTCTCAGTTCAGCTATTTTCTTAAACATTTTTATAAAATTCGAATAGAGTACCTTCAGTTATGAATCAATTATACTCATTAGATAGATACATTAGATTATAATATTTGTAAATGAGTCTATAAATATCCGCTTAAATACCCATTTTGGGTATTTACCCGGATAAATACCCCAGGTATTTACCCCTAAAAATAAATACCCGGGTAATTTACATCACTAGCTACGCCAATGATGCCGTGCTCCTGGCAGAATATGAAAATGACTTGCAACGACTATTTTTTAGGTTCAAAACAGCAGCGGAAGAATTTAACATGAGAGTATCAACAGAAAAAACAAAATCATTGACTATCTCGAAAGAACCTCTTCGATGTAACTTGGCCGTTGATAATAATATGATTGAACAAGTTATGAACTTTAACTACCTAGGTGTACACACATCTAGCATGAGAAACCTAAACGAGGAAGTTCGCAATCAAGCAATGAAAGCGGCTGCGATATCAGGCTACTTACGAGACGTGATATGGACAAATAAGCACATGTCGGTTGAAAGTAAAGTACAGATCTATAAAACCTGCGTCAGACCCATCTTAACTTATGCCGCCGAAACCAGAGCTAAAACAGCCAGGAATTTAGTTTTTGGAAACTGTCCCAGTGACATTTCCACTAATTCAATTTACAGCATTGTAACAATAATTATTATCATTTAATACTGAACAGAAAAATCTGGTGTGATACACGCACACAACTTCCTTTTACAGTGATCTTATAATTAGTCAAAAATTTGATTTTAAATTTTTAACATTGGTCAAAAATTTTCAAAAATTACAAATTGTACAAAAACTGTGCAAAATAGAGCGTTAGGTGAAGAGACAAATTTTCTCTATAATTTTAAGCTGAATTCAAAAATGTAATAATATACCGGGTCTTCTATTTAAAATAGGAGTTAATAAAAAAAAATTTAAAAAACAAAAGAAACCCATTTTAGAGGTGTTCAACTGGAAAATCACCTATCTCACATCAATACACATTAAAAATGTAATACAAATGAGAAGTTTGAAAAAATCGTTAGAACCGTTTTTGAATAAATCGAAAAAAAAACTGAAAAATCACAAGAGTAAACACCTACTTCCAGTTATGCGATTTTCTTCAAAAGCTTGCTGTCGCATCTACATAGTACACAAAACTTATATATAAAGTTTCAACCCCATACCTCTTTTCGTTTTTGAGATATTCTGTTCACAGACAGACACTCACACAGACACACACACACCAGGCAGACCCTCACACAGACACACACACACACACAGACAGACCAATAAAAAAATATATGTTTTTTGGGTTCAGGAGACTCTGAAACGTGAAGATCTGCTGAAAACTCAATTTCGAATTTTTGGGGTGAATCCAATACTTCCTTTATTGTAAAAGGAAGTAAAAAAGAAGACACTATTCAATTCAGCAGTATCGGCTGTATCCAATATGTAGGAAAGTGGCCTGAAGGCTATCCAAAAATTTCCAATCTCTAGCGTGCTTTTAAAACTTTCTTTAGTGCAACAAAAGTTATTAGATTCGTCCTACATTTTAAATGCGGCATATGCCGCGGGCTTCAGCTAGTGTAATGATAAAGCGCCTAATTGTTAAAACATTATATTTTATAAAACATGAATTTAAATATTAAAAGAGCCAGGTAGCTATTTGAATTTATTTATTTAATAAATTACAGATTTAATTCAAACACGGTAAAGCAATTAACATTCTTAGAAAAAGAGGTTGAATTAAAATATATTTGGAGTACTAAAGATGATTATTTGGTAATATCAGTGAACAATTCATAATTGAAATTATATAAGAATTAGAACAAGCTATAAGATTGTTTGAATAAATGTGGAAACCAAAAGCTGAACCAATATTTTGAAGTCACATGAAATGTCAAATAAAAATAAATAAATATTATATTGTAAATTATCCAGGAGTGTTGGTTTTAAAAAAATGTGTGAATAGATTACTATGGTGAATTAGTAATTAAGAAATAACAACGAATTTTTTATAATAAAATGGTACATATAAAATTTTTTAATAAACTCAAATTGAGAATAAACCCCTATTAAAACATACATTTTTAATTTAAGAAGTATAAAGGGGTATAAGTGACTAATATAATAATAAATGAATACAACGTAAGCAATTTTCAACAAACTATAATATAAATACAGTTACTCATGGACTACTGGAAGAGAAATAAAAATAATGGTATTACAAAAAGAAAGTGAACAGCTACGATCAACAAAATAGTCTTTATGGATTGGTGAAATCTGCGGAGGATTTAGATGGACTGCATTAGAGTCACTATTGAGGTAATATCTCTACACCTGAGTTGGATCTTACTGCATTGAAACTATTGTTGGAGGTTGGTCTAAAATATTATGTTTGACTTGGATGAGCTGCATTAGAGTTACTACCGGGTAAACACATCTACACCTTAGTTGGATTTGGTTGCGTACTGCATTGGAATATTGTTGGAGGAAAGCTGTTTTCTTGAGTTGATATATGAATCTGCATCCGTATTCCATTCATCGTAGCAGTTTGGGTTGCTGGCTGTTCTTCGTCGCAAATTTAAGTAAGGCGGAACCTGCAGAGCAGTTAGTTGCAGATCTGAGATCTTTGTTGCAGCTGCAAATTAAGCAATTAGTAACAATAGCTGTTAAACTCGTACGTGGTTAATAGGAGCGTTACGTACCTGGCCTTAGCTGGCCAACGGAATAAGCAGGCAACATGTACTTGATTGAACGGAGCATCCGATTTTAGCACTTAAGTTAAAGTAATCACAAATATATGTAAAAAATAAACGATAATAAGTTTCAATAATGAGCAAATAACGTATTTACAATAAATACTTACCATTAGCAAAAACGATATTAATTGTAAAAAATATGAATTCAGTTAACCTTTCATGTGAATAATTCAACGTTGACAGTTATAGAAGTGTCATTTGATATTTCTCATAATAAAGCTTTAACCAAACCTGATTTAAGAGTAAATGTTCTACCGGAGTTAGTAAAAGAAATAAACTCAATAGTAAATAGTTTAATTGAGGGCATAATATTTTTACATAGTTTAATCTAAAATAAAATGTATCTATTTAAATCTAATATAATAATAACAGCACTGAGGCTATAACAATATACAGGGTGAGCACCTTAAAAAATAAAATTTTGCCTATTTTTTCTTTAACTTAAGAGCTATTAGTTAAATGAAAAAATACTTTGCACATAGCTCGAGTTTTACCCTTCACGAAAAAAAGCATATTTTGAACTCATCATACACATCATGTAAATCCCGTACAGATTTTTATATTTCATTACAATTAACAATTCAGTTTTTTTATTTCTAAATATAAGAATTTAAACAAGAGTTAAAATACTGCTGGAGTCTGTGGTTTGAATCTGACATAATTCGTTACAAACCACTAACCACACAAATATTTAACAACCGCTAAATACGTATTTTGACTGCTAAGCTGCCATAGTAGGCTTTGGGAAAAACTAACACGACAAAGTTGGTCTAAGATATGCTTTTCACTAAATCACCTGTGAAAGTCAGCACTCCAGCTCATCTAGTGCTATTTATACTGTCTGACCCAGAGAACGTGTTCTAAGAGACCAATCAGATGTCAGCTTCGATAGAACGTAAATATCAGAGTGGGGAATGAATCCTCCATCTTTGCTCAAAAGTTAACTATCTTGATTCTTAAAACTGGACAAATTGTTGAACAAAAATGGAGGTCCCATTTCCTACTCCGTTCTCTGCGCTCTATTGAAGTTGGCATTTGATTGGTCGCTTAGAACACTCCTTCTGGGTCAGACAGTATAAATAGAGCTAGATGTGCGGGAGTGCTGACTTTCACGGGTGAATTGGTGAAGAGCATATCTTTAGTCAACTGTGTCCTGTTAGTTTCTCTCCTAGGCTATTGACGATGGCAACTTAGTAGTCGACATACGTATTTGGCGGTTGTTAAATATTTGTGTGGTTAGGGGTTTTAACGAATTTTGTTAAATTAGAGTTATTCAAAAGTGAAAATAATTATATTTCTTCTGAAATACTAATAACTAAACACTCAGTTTGAATTACATATAAGCCGTTCACGACCTTTTTGGGACAGAGTTGGCTGTGATTTTTCTTTTCATGTTGCACTAACTGATTCGGTGATGTAGCGGATGCAACTTTTTTTTCTGTCAGTGTCTGTTCGACATTTTCCTGCCACCACATTGCCAGATTTATTGTTTTAATATTTATAAGAAAATAAATGATTTATCAAATGTGTAAAAATTATTTTAATTTCCGTCAAAGGAAAAGTCAAAATGCCCAACATAATTTTGTTACAACAAAAAATTTCCATTAAACGATGCTACTTCCTAAAAAGGACAGACCAAATTTAAAACAACGCGAGTCGATGTGGAGACTAGAGAATATCCGGCAACAATGTACCTATTCAGAAAATATAACCTTGAACTGAAAACAACCTAACCTAACACAAAAAGTGTCAATTTCCATGAGAGAGTTTAGTTGCAACAGAGGTTCTGCCAACAAAATTACTAGATGGTCATAGCCTCACCTGACCCAAAAAGATCGTGAACGGCTTATATTTGAAGTAGTTTGGACACAAAGGTGAATCAAGTGCAAAGTTAAAAATAGGTTAAAAACAAATTAGAGTGACTCACCCACAAAGTAATTATCATTTTCATTACTAAATAACAAGGACTAAATATTAAATTTCAATTAGTTTCATATTTTGCACACTACTGAAAATGACTGAAATAGACGGATATTATAGCACTTAATTAACATGGACTACTAAATTTTAGTAAAAAAAAGTGTAATTGCTGTCGCCTTCATATTCTTCGTCTTCACTGTCCGACGAAATTAAGTACCTATTAAAAGCTTCACTTTGTCATTCTTCGGTGTGTCGTACAGATATGTTTATCCTAGTATCGTTTATTATTCGACCAAATTAATTCTATTTCGTTAAAATGGTAGTAGTATGGAGGTAGCCTTAAAACTTCCTGGCGCAACAGTTCACAAACAACATTCATTTTAGGTATCTTATACATTTTACAATGGCTAGTAATTGCGGCCTCAAGCTAAAATATGGTGCGGTTTCCACTCCGAAGTAGGCTGCTATTCGACTGTTGAATGATGTAAAGCATTTGCTATTACAATCAAACAAGGCTTCTCCAAGTTCGGTATCAGTATTTCTCCGAAAGATTCCTTGTTCATACTGTCGTGGCCCTTTGTGACTTGAAAGAAAAAAAATTAACTTACACCTTTACTAAAGTAGTTACATGAACCAACATGTAAGACAATAAAACGCTTTTCTTTAGATTCCGATTTGTTCTTCACGCTTTTCTTGGAATCATCCTTTAGCATAAATCCATATTTCATCCAGAAAAACTACTTTTAATGACTTTTTGTTCACATTTTTACATACGACTTCAAGAATTCAATACTATGATTAACAATAAGTGTTTTTACAAACCAACCGTCAAGTTCATTCCTTTTTATATTAAAAGGACCACCAGATTTTTTTTCTATGCATATTCCTTTTGGATGATTATTAAAATTTAAAATCAACGCTATATTTGAATTGAAATATCGACATAATGTAGGTCATTATTTTGTGCTTATTAAATATCGTTAAAAATTAATACAATTATGACAAGCCGCCGTTGGGTGAAAGTATCTTAACGTTCCTAATAATACTGAAATAATAAAAGGAAACACGAATTCGAAAATTTAAGAAAAACATTGCCACATTAATCACTAGACCAGACCGGGAAACTGGTTGGATCTCTGTTGACCCTATATGAGAAATGGGCTGTTCGCTGCAGATTTCTATCCACTTTAGGTTATTTACATTGTATTCGTTGAGTTCCATTTTCATTAAGGGCAAAAACCTAAGGTATGTGCAAATTATTACTTTTATCGACTCCTGCATTAAAGCAAAAGTATACATTTTATTTTGGTGAGCATATGTTTTAGCAAAAGGATATTCCGTTTCGCGCCAGGTAGTCATCTAATTCGTATGCAAAATATCGTCCTCTTAAGTGATTTTTGAGCTACACCGCCAAAACAGGGTTAGACGTACAATGGGATAGACGGAGCGACGGATATACAAACGGGCGATAGACAGACGGACAGACGTTATTGAGAAAACATCTAGAGACCCTGAAGAGTGAAGCTCAGAAGATATCTCAAAAAGTGATTGTTTCACGGTTAAAATACTTCCGTCTTTTAGACGAGGGAAGTACGGTGTGTTCAAAAAGAAATTACATAAGGGTTGTGTTACCTGCAAAAAATGACTTTGCGATACAATCGGTAAATTTTACACACATTTCGCGGAGCCAATCCCGTTACGATGGACGGTAACAAAAGGTTCCGGCTTGAAACTCTCAGGGAGAAGGGCAGGTTCTTAACTACCTTAG